>LOEQ01006084.1:31323-68063 GCA_001685075.1 Bramus lutescens
GGGGGGGGTGAGAGGTGCCAGAAACATAGGCCAAAGCTGATCAAAGCTGAACTACAACAAGGAATGCTAACATTATTCTATGTGCTTTAGAAGTCATCGGAGACAGAGGGCTCTGGCAAAGGAATAAAAATGAACAGTGCCTTTAGTGGGGAACTTAAACTTCTCCTCAAAGAAAGAATTGAATATGGGAAAAGCAGTGGGAAGGCCTAGGGGTAGTCTGGTTGAGAGCTGACACTAGGCTTAACAGAGTTGATAGGTATTAGCATCAACCAAACAAGCAGGTGACACATACCTCCTACTCTGTGACTTGGTCACTTGGGCACAGGCTAGTGTTGTCTTCTAAGAGTGGTCTGACTCTGGCTGAAGTGGGTACAGACATAGATATGGCTCTTTGGACAAACTATGGGCGGATCAAAGATGAACATGCAAGGTAGGTCTGTGCTGGCCATTTGCTTGTGGACCTCGTCACTTGGCAGGTGCATATGGAATATCCTTTTTTCTAGTGTCTGCAATGCATGCAATATTTATGCCTGTTGTATTCCAAGTAGCAATGGACTAAATTTTACTTCCTTTGTCATTCAATAACACACTGGAACAGCATTTCCATTTCCTCAAATTTATGTGTTGGTTTCTCTGTATTTTATATTTAGCTTCATTTTGTTAACTATTAAATGGAATATCTATATATTTTTCCTTTGGGAATGAAAATCAAAAATTTCCCAAGGTTTTGTTTACTCTGAAGCTATATTCTATAAACCCATTAATATTTCATAAGACGACATTTAGCCTTCTGGCAAGGGATGTTTGTTATATTATTCAAATTCTAAATCTCACATCTTGTTAATCATATCCACGAAAGAAAGAACGGTGTGTGAGTCTTCTAGTACAATTGGTTCTGTTGCTATTTCTAGATCTTATGGTTTGTGCACTATTAATGAGCAGCATAACGTGTGGAAGCCGTCGCTATGCTTCCTTTGGAATAGGAACACCAGAGTGCTTCAGTTGCTTTTCTTATTGCTCAGATAAAATAGCCTACAAAAGCAACTTAACAAAGAAAGGGTTTATATTAGCGCACAGTCTGGGGGCGCGATCTATCCTAACATGGAAGGCGCAGCAGAGAGAGCAGCTGCAGCTGCGGTGGTGAGAGCACAATCCTCGACCGGTGTGGAACAAGTGTCCTTCGTCTCTATTTCTGAAACTCACAGCCGGTGTCCACTTTTTCTTTTTCTTCAGTCCAGGACCCCTACCCGGGGTTAGTGCCACCTGCATTCACGGTGGGTCTTCTCTCCTGAGTTAGACCTCTTTGAAAACTTCCTGATGGGCTTTCCCAGAGATGTGTCTCCTGAGAGACTCTAAACCCAGTCAAGAGGACAAGGAACATCAAGTGTCACGAAGAGAAAGACTCTGGGTGCAAACAGTGCTATTTTGCTAAGTTCCATCTACTGATAAGAATTTAGCTGTAGTGACTCCAGTTTTGCTTAGATGCATCGAGTAGAGCTTCTTGTGTCCTTTAGACACAAGGAGGTAAGGTAGATGTCAACTGACTGCCTCTCTGCCACCTGCTTACCAATATTCCCCTGCTGTTCAATGCTTCTCTGTACCTTTCGCAGTTTTTAATGCCACTTAACTGTACTTTTGTTTGCAATTAATTTCTGTAATGCTTTGTAATTTACATGTTTTAATTAAAAACTACTTACTTTTCCTGACCTGTTTATATTCAGTATCAGCATGATTAAGTGCAATAAAAGCATCTGGGGTAATAGGAAAGGAAAGTATTTACATTTCATAATTCTTCTTTGCCACAATTTTTCCATTTCATGTTTTAACCTAAGTCCCCTGAATGATAGGGCTTTCTCATAATGTCATCTTTACTATTTCTACAAGGGAAAGTAGTCACTTTGAGGTGGTTTTGTAACACAACTTATTCCAAACAACTGCCACTATTTATATAAACCACGGAATGCACTGGAGAGATGGCAATTGCTCAGCAGCAGAGCTTGAGTGAGTGAGGATGGAGGGAGTGAAGCGAGAAAATAGAATCACTCCCCAGGCCTTCGCCTCAAGGTATTATGGGAGAAAGGATGTATTGCAGCCCCCATGTAACTCTCCATGAGGACAGCCTGGGGAAAATCTAAGTCTGTGTGAGACCGCTGTTTCCTCTGCATGTCCAACAATGCATTATAAGTACCTAGCACATAGCAGATGATAATTAAAATTTCTGGAATGAATGACAGAATAAACAAATGCCTACAGGCTAGAACTAACAACAAAGACCTCTAGAGGCACCTGTTCCTTCCTGTTATGTCTATGAATGGAGGAGAGGAGGTCCTGCTGATGTTGGGTATAATGAGAAAGGGTTAGAATTTGGGAAGCCCCAAGAGTCCTCATGTGTTATGAGGGGATAATAGCTATGGACTGAAGAGGGAGGGGACAGGAAGGAGCAGCTGAGGGACGCAGATCCCAGCTCTTTACTCCCCCACAGTAATTCACATAGAGCTTCGTCTACACCACAAGCTTAACAAATGTCAGTTGGATTTAATAAATATTTTACATGGCTAAGTAATAATTCATCAATTTAAACTTTTTCAGAATTGTGCAGACAGCACTCTGTTGCTGAGTTCTAGCACCTCACTTCTATATCTGGAAAGATGAGAGAGATAAATTATCCCCTCATCTGATATTAATAACTTTCATATCAGTTATTTATGGTGACTGCTTGTCTTCCGTCTATCATCATTTTGCTTAAGTGCACACATTTAACATCCTCACCCATGCCTGGTAAATAATTTCTAGAAATGCTCCCACATATTTTTTCTGCATAAAACTTCCAAACTGTCTACGTCCTTTAGATATGAACCTGCCTTGACATAAGGCAATTATGTTACTTGGGAATTGGGGTGAGTTGAATCACATTGTATTAATAGCACTTAGTAATGAGGCCCAGATATGTAATTAAAATAGATTACTATTTTTTTAACGATCCTTCTGTCAACTGCAGAATTTTTTCATATGTAAACAGTTCATCTTATTACATAATTTCTGGTATTTATAGTATATATATATATATATATATTCTCCTGTACAGCATTTAAGTTCTGACTTCTAGAAAGATGTATTATTCATATTAAACCACGGAAATAAAATTTTCTGTTAATGCCTTGGCACTAAGTGTTTATATATGTATGTATAAACCTCCTCTAGACATATATGATATTCATATGTGTGCATATATATATTTGATATTTTGATTTCATATTTTAAAAGGAATTTGTGGCTTTATTTTTATCTTTCCTTTTGCATCTTTCTAGACAATTTGTTAAAATGCCACTTGAAATAGTAAAAAGAATTGCAAAGTTGGTTATTAAAATGAAATGTACTATATGTCAGTACTAAGTCTGCTTTCTTAAAATCTGAGGCTCAGGAATCTATATCAAGTCTACCCTCCAAGAGAGTCACACACAACAAACCTTCATAAATATTTTCTTAACATATGAAGTTATGATTACTATATATCATATATCATTTGTAATAAAGTAATACACTCGTTATGACATTTCTATACAAGACAATTAAATTTGTATTTACCTACCAATCACCCTTTTTTGCATTTATATATTTATGCATTAATTTATATATGTAATAACAATTAAAGAAAAAGAGGCCATGAAAGAGATCGAGTCTGGGGTATGGGAGAAGTTGGAGGAAAGAGAGATGCGAATGATGTAATTATGTTTTATTATTTAAAACTGCAAAAAAGCAAAAATAATTTGGCAGAGAATAAGAAGAAATTATAGACACGAGCCATCATGCCTAGCTTGAGTATTAGATCAAAATCAATTTTGTCTATATTGTAGTGTACTTGCCACTTTTATTAACAAATATATAAATATCTGAGAAAATGTGAGGGTTTTGTTTTTGTTTGTTTGTTTGTTTTTCAGGACAGGGTTCCTCTTTAGCTTTGGGACCTATCCTGGAACTCACTCTGTAAACTAGGTTGGATTAGAATGCACAGAGATCTTCCTGCCTCTGCCTACCGGGTGCTGGAATTAATAGCATGCGCCACTACTGCCCAGAGGAAATGTGTTTTTATTTAATCAAACATTTATATACAATATATAAAAGCCTTTGTTTGGATTTTATCACCTCTTATCTATGCTCATTGTTGCATCAGCATTACATCCTCAGATTAATGGCTTTTTACTTAAATTTCTTCTCATAGCCTATATTTTGATCATATTCTTCCTCTCCCCCAACTCCTCCTATATCCTCACAATCTCCTTACCCACCCAACCTCAGGTTCTGTCTTCTCTCTCTCAACATAAACAAATCAAAATAGAAAAATCAAATCAAACAAATCAAAACCAATCAACCAAACAAAAACCAGTAAGACAAAAAATGGCAAACCACACCAAACAAAAGGAAGTAAGAAGCACGTGTGTGTGCGTGCACACACACAGAGGGAGAGAGAGAGGGAGAGTGACAGAGAGAGAGAGAGAGAGAGAGANGAGAGAGGGAGAGAGGGAGAGAGAGAGAGAGGGAGAGAGAGAGAGAGAGAGAGAGAAAGCCTGGAACCTATTTTATCTTGGCCACCTCTGAGCCTGATGCCTGCCCTGAAGAAAGACTGATATACCCAGGGACTCTCCAATGGAGAAAATTGGTTTTCACTTTCCTAACAGGTGTATATTACAAATAGCTTCATGGTCAGGGGTAGGACTTTGTGTCTTCTCAGCACTGG
This sequence comes from Bramus lutescens, assembly GCA_001685075.1. Classification (NCBI taxonomy): domain Eukaryota; kingdom Metazoa; phylum Chordata; class Mammalia; order Rodentia; family Cricetidae; genus Bramus; species Bramus lutescens. Next base: position 36,059 of record LOEQ01006084.1, read on the forward strand.
GATTTCCCCTGGTTTAAACCTGTGCAGGTCTTGAGCCTGCTGTCACAGTCTCTGTGAGGTCCTGAAGATCGGCCCTGCTGTGTCTGGAAGTTACTGTTCCTTTGGAATCATCCACTACCTCTGGCTTTTACAATTATTCTGCCTGCCCTTCTCCATAGAATCTTGAGCCTTGGGAGGGGGAGGGAGGGTAATATAGACATCCCAGTTAGGACTGAGCGCTCCAGAGCCTTCCACTCTCTGCACATTGTCCAGTTGTGGGTCTCTGTTAATCACCATCCACTTAATCCGGAAGAAGCTTCTCTGATGAGGACTGAGCAAGTAGGACTGCCCTCTAAAACAAAATATTTCATATTCTGATTTCCTTAACTGGGTTCTGACTGAGAAGAAAAAGCATATAATCTACCCCTTCTCCAAGGAGAACAAGATCTATTGTTCTATTTAAAGCAAGTCGTTAACTCACAATATTAGAAACTATGGAAATTACCATTGGCATATTAAAATCTTTGAACAGATTAAAAAGTACTTACACAAATCAAACATTTCTTAAGTATATTCTGTCTCAGGTCAGTGTGTAAGTGCAGCAAGGAAAAGCTCAATTTTGAGAATGATCAGAGGAGCATGTAGGATGAGGGCACGCAGATCTGACCAAAGCTGCCCACGCCGTTGTCTCAGGGAAAATGTTGGAAATGCTGTGATGTGAAGTGATGTGTGTTATATGACATATACTATGCATGTACGTATGTATGTGTACATATATATATATATATCACTATTCTTAGTTATATAAGACAACAATGTGCTGTCTGAAAAGTAGACCAAATGTTACTATCACTAAGTTCCTTTCAATTCTTTCTTCTAGGCAAGTGTAATCTCTCTGACTGTTCCCTGTAGACCATTAATGCACTGTAGGCTCAGATGAAAGGAGGGTTTTACTAAGTTAGAATGAGCACCAAGAATGACGGTGTTTCCAAAGAAAGCATCATTTTACACCCTTGCTAGAGATAGTCTTAATGGGAAAAGTCTCTCTCTTCCACTCTAAAGATTCATGACCATCATCGCCGTGCATTCACTCATTCATTCACTAAACATTGATAGAGGTATCTGCTATGATCCAGCCAACTTTCTAGGTCTTGGGAAGTGAATACGGAATACAACGCACAGTCCTTTGCGCTCATGAACTTTTATTACAGGGGGAGGGGGAGCGGAAGGAAACAAATACTGGAACTACAGAGCACGAGAGTGCTGTGGAGACCAGGAAAACAACAATATGAGAAAAAGCTGTGGTGGGCCAGGAGGTTGGGAAAGCAGCATTCAAAATTGGTGTTTTAAGGAAATAGTGAGATTAAGGGAAGGCTTTAAAGAGTAAACACGCCCTTGAGGGACCTGGAAGGAATGGAAATCAACAAGTAAAAGGCCTTGTAATTTGGTACTATTCTTGCTGCTGCAATGGGTTTTGGCAGAAACAACCTAGAAAAAGAGAATTAGCTTGTCACACAGCATCAGAGGTAGCTGGTTGGTTGTGATGGGGAAAGAAAGTTTGGCGGTGCAACTGGCTCCATCCACACAGCAGTATGAGTGCTTGGCGGTGGATCGTCACACAGCATGGACGGGAAGGCAAAGAATTCAGGCTGGAACTAAAATTCGCTATCAACTTCAAAGGCCCACCCCCAGTTACCCACTTCCTCTAGCCAGGCCCTGCTTTCTAAAACATGAACTGGGGGCGGCAGAGGTGGTGGTTAAGATTTGCACACTCACCGTGTCTGAGAACAGCCTGCCCTGAGGAACAGCCACATGGGGCCAGAGAATATTGTTGGAGTTGCGCTGTGGTCAACAGCAGGAAACGATGCTTGTGAGGAGTCTGGAGGCACAGCCAAGGAGAGACCCCAGCCACAGACTCAGCACAAAGCCTGTGATGGATGTATGCAAGGCATGTGACAGGCAAACATTTAAGTCTTGTGACAGGTGGCACTGAAAGCCTTCCACGTGCAAAGCCGTTATTCTTAGATATATAGAGTCTGTTTCTTCAACTTGTAGGGTCAGTCGAAGAGGCCTCTTCATGTTGCAAAGTTAAATACAATAAAGTTTCTCCTAAAAGACTCTGGGTAGTCACCTGGTTGTTCTGGGACAGTCATAGACTATCCTGAGGAGAAAAGGAACAAGGTCCTAATCTCATTTCCACATGGAGGTCTCCTTAGCTTCAGAGATGTGTTGGGTTAAAGAGGAACCAAGGCTCAACTAAAGGCCACCACAGGCGCCAGGAAAGGGGATGTTGGCGAGAGAATGCTTTGAAGGTAGAGATGGCCAGATTCTGCATGGGGGACAGAGGGCCAGATGTGTGAGGGGTGACGTCCATGCTGCTGCTTTTAAGCCTCTCCCAGGTTGTCATGGGCTTTTCTGGATGCTACATGGTTGTAACACAGCAGGGAACCAGGGAACAGGTACCTACAACTCTCACTGGGAAAGCCTTACCAGTCCTTTCTGACTGTAGAGTTTCCAGACGTTCCGAGAAAGGAAGGCTAGCCAGATCCTGGTCCAGAGCGACTGCCCTCAATCTCACAGGGCGCCCTAGTCTTGTGGTCTCTTCTTCTCTCATCTTTCACACCTGAGAGCAACTGCTGTATTAGCCTGAGGGTCTCCTCTACAATGGAGGCCTAGCTTTCTCCTGAACTCTCTCTGATGAACCTTGTTCCCAGGCGTCTCCTCTCCCTCCAGCCTCCTTTCCATTGGGCTTTGTGTTGGGCTTTCCAGTCCTTTATAGTCTTTATATGGAAAGTTAAGCACATGATATCTTTAGTGTTGGGCTATGCTTTGATCTGATTACTCTGCTCCCTTTTTTATCTCCATGGAAGATTTCTTAAATTTCTCTTTCAGATCAATGCAATAAAGAAAGACATAGTGATCAAAAGAAAGAAAATGTCATTTATGCTTTCCTAAAAACTATTGGTTTAATTGTGTTCGATGAAAGATCAAGCGACTACAAAACTACTTTTTTTTGTAAGAAGTGTTGCTGCGACTTTCCCTCAAGTGGAATGAGGCTGCTGAGCTAATAATGACAAGGTTCCACTTTGGTCAGTGTGTCTGAGGAATAAACACAGAACAGAGAAACCGGCATCTTTTTTGAGCCTGAAAACTCCTGGGACAGAGTTTCTTGTCAGTTGGCACTTCTTTGTGGGCAGGAGAGGCTATGTGGAAAATTGAGGGCTGGGCACAAAAGGAGAGGACCACTTTAATAAGCATCTTGCTTTACCCCTTTCGGTTATTATAACAGTACTCGACCGAGACAGGGTAATTTGTAGAGGAGAGAGGTCTGTTTTGGCTCATAGTCTAGAGGCAGGGAAGGGCAAGATTAGGGGATGCATCTGGCAAGGGCTTCATTCTCCTTCATAGCATGGTGGAAGTTGGGAAGGGAGACAGTTTAGGTGTGGGAGAGAACAGAGGACTACACTTCTGCAGCAGGGAATCCATTCCTGAATGAAGGCATTTGTGAGTGCTCCACCCCTATGACCTAAACACCTCCCTCCAGGCCCCACCCTCTGGCACTCCCACATTAAGAAGCTAAGGTTCAGTTGAGAGACTCATATTCACAACATAGTTCATCTAGAGGCAGATTAGAGGAATTCAACCCATCTCAAGGGTAAGTGCTTAGAGACTTAGCACTGTTAAATACTACTAAGAGTGATCATTTCTTAGGTTTTTAGTGTGACGTACCCTCTAATTTCTCCTGTTTAGGGATGTGTAAACCAACTAGTTAAGAGTAGGCCATTCCTTCCCTTAATGACAGCTCGGTTTATGCTTCCTTCCTTCATGCTTAGTTGCCTTGAGTGAGAAGCTGTCAGGTTAAGCAGCCCCTATTTCTATCCCTCAGGAAGTCTTTTTTTTTTCCACATTCATGAGCACTCTGAGGAAATGTCACTCTAGCTTCAAGGGCCTCTCAAACCGCAGTTGCTGCCCAAAGTACAACTCCTGCTCCGGGAGGCCTTCCTCCAGGCTAGCCTGCTAATTTGGAAGAGTCCAGTGACGCTGCTCGTCTTGTCATTGATCTCCCTTGGGAAGGGGGGAATAGAACATCCCTGGTGAATCAACAAAAAGCCTGTGATTGGTGCAATGCAAGGCTGATGGCTGGTAACTACTGAAGGCTGGTGATAGGTGGCACTGACAGACTTTCGCATGCAAGGCTGTGATTTCTAGCTATAGAGAGTCATTTCCAGGACTTGTGGGGTTAGTCCAAGAGGTATCTCCAATACACCCTGTCAGTCATGCAGCAATGACAAGTACAACGGAGGTTCTCCTAAGTCATTTTTTATTTCCTTGCAATCTTCATCATGGATAGAATGAGATAAGCTGATTGTATAAAAAAGACAACTCCCAGGGCTTTTAGTCCTACACCCATCTAGCAGCATCACAAAGAGCCTCTGACAGTGGGCAAAGATTCAAAGCTAGGGGTGTTAATGCTCAAACCTTGGGAGCTTTAGCACAAGGTTGTGGGCTGGGCTGTTAACACTCAAAGTGCAAAGTAATAGCCCTTGACATAAATACCTACATGTATGTGCCTTTGGCTTTGAAAGCTTAGAGGAGTGAGCCTTGAGTCCTTGGGGGTCTAGAACTATAGGACAATGATTTTGAAAGTCTAGAGCTTGCTCTGTCCTGAGCACCTAGACAGATGTCAGGTTTCTAAAGACCATAACCAAAGCCTCAATTTCTCAGAGCCTCGTGCTGCGTATTTCTGGGTTTGTGAGTCCAGGCTGTTAGACTCGGGGCTACCAACACTAAGGGAGCTGTGCATTGTTTATGCATGCTTTCTATCTGAATGGAGCAAAATCATCCCCAAGTAACTACTGATGACAATCTGATGTGTCCAAATGATAAATAGACACAATATTCTTTTCACGGTGAAAGTGTTGGCCAGAAAGGGATTACAGAGAAAAGATAAAGTTCAGTTAATTGAACCAATGCAATGAAATGATCAAATTCGAGAGACCTAACATTGAGGACCTGTGAAGCCTTAGCAAGAGAAAACAGGACGGTTAGGGGGTGGATGGAGGAAGAGAGATAGGCAGAACAATGGAATATTTTCTAGGAGCTTATAAACTGGGGGTTAATGAGGAAAGTCAGAATCACATGACTCTGATGCCACTTCTGGTTGCCAGGAAACTGGATTTTATGGTGATAAAAGGGACATGCACAACTAACAAAAAAGGATATATCCTGAATTGTTTTGTGAGCATTACCCTTGGAAAATCTCAAAGTGTTCGAGGGGCCTTTAAACCACAGACAAGAGCAATGTCCTGAAATTCGTTCTCTGTCCATCCAAATGGCAGCTCAGTACACATGGCCTACTGCCTCTACTTACAGTGGTGCCATTCATGTTAGATAATAACATGGGCAAATAACCAGCCCGGTACTCAAGCATACTCCAGTCTCACCCAGAAAAACACCCTAAGAATCAGAGACTCTTAAACAGCAAGTACCTATTTCTTAATTTTTATAGCTTCTGGTTTCTTATCAGACATTTCAAGTTTCACCTTTTCATCCACATTTAATTAGCATCCGTGTCTGAAGGAGACATTGTCTGCCTCCTAACCACACCCTTTGGACTTGCGGTGTCCTCTAACAGGTTTTCATGTACCATTACCTCCACCTCTACAGCTTGGGTCTTTTCCCGGAAATAACTCAGGAGTGCACAGTCTATGTTATCATAACATCTGATGTACTTGGAGCTTACCACTTAACTACCACCTCACACCAAGTAACAGTCAGCAACAGCCATTGGATTTAAATAGGAAGTGAACAGATATCCTAGTTCCTATTGCTTCTCAGGTAAAAATGTTCCGATACATGTGTTTTCTACAATATCCTCTAATTTCCTTACCAGCGTGGTTGGACCTATATAGAGCTGTGTTTTGGTTCCTTCCCTTCCCTACTTCCTAACCATCATCCTTTCACTTTAAAAAACCAACTACTATATTCAAATATCTAATATTCAGTTCTTAAGGAAGTCAGATTTTAAGATGTGTTTAAAAGTGTGAAACTATGGCTTGTAATTTAGTAGCTACAATAGCCATGGAACTCTGATAGCCACCTCCAGGCAGAAAAGCAACAAGCTGGCATGGCCAGATTCAAACACTCACTGGGTTTGTACAGTATCTTACTGATGTTCTGAGTGTCTGGGTTATCTCTGTGTATTGGATATTTATTTGAAGTAAATCAACATTCTTCAACCCACAATGGAGCCATGTTTGATGTAGGATTCCCCTCTGTATGCTATGCATACAATTGGTTAATTAATAAAGAAAACTGCCTTGACCTATTGATAGGGCAGAACTTAGGTAGGCGGGGAATACTAAATGGAATGCTGGGAAAAAGGAGGTGCAGTCAGAGAGAAGCCATGTAGCCCCACCAGAGACAGATGACGGGACTTTAGCTGGTAAGACACAGCCACATGGCAATACACAGATTAATAGAAATGGATTAAATTAATATGTATGAGTTAGCCAATAAGAAGCTAGAGCTAATGGGTCAAGCAGTGATTTAATTAATACAGTTTCTGTGTGGTTATTTCAGGGCTGAGCTGCCAGGCAGCCAGGAAACAAGCTAACAGCCTCCTTGCAACACATGTCCTGATAAATCCATTGGGAATCACCTCTGCACGCAGTTGAATATGCACTTAGTAACACAGTCTACTGGACATCCTAGGTCAGGATTATAATGTACTTCAGTGTCTTAGCCATTTGCCCTATGACTAGGTGACTAATTGGGAACTGTTGTTATTGCAGTGCAAGAAAAGATCATACCACAGAAATCGAAGATACAACAAAATTTGAAGAATGGTTTGAACTGAACACATAACATTATGAAACATAAAAGAGTTGAGTCATCATAAAAGACCATGTGAGTGTGTGTGTGTTGTATGTGGAGGGGTATCTTTGTTCCTACATAATTCATCTAGAGCAGATTTCCATCTGTAGGTGGTGTTTATATGAGATTCCCTTTCTTCATGTTCAAGGCCCAATTTGAAGACCATCTTAAGATACAATGACAATTCACAAGACCTCTGGAGACATGGGTTATTTCTTGTCTTGATTTGAAGTTATAATCCTTCAGAATCACATTACAAAGTGGGAGGTCATATATGAGAGGCCCCCTCATTGGCTAAATCTGAAATCCAGCTGTTTTTCTGTGTAATAACTGTAATGCAAAGTTTATCTTCAGACTTTCCACTGGATCAGTGAACATAAATTGTTTATTATACTCTTAGGTACTAAAGCTACTAAGATTTTAACTACCCTCACTAATTATTTTTCCTCATTATTTATTGGAAATTATCAGATGATGGAGCTCTGCTGACATTTAAAGTTGTAAAATTATATAGAAAATGAATATACTGGAACAGAAACTGTCTAGGAATGAAATTAAACATTCCCACTTTAAGGCTGTGGTATGAGAAAGAAGCATCCAATTTCCACTGTTCAAATACAGCCAGGGAGCAGACACATTTAGTAACACTCAGAGATATCCCATGAGAGTGGTGTAAGAAAAGTTAGGAGAGATGCCGGTCAATGGCAAGCAACAAAGCAAGCAAGCAAGCAAGCAAACAAACAAACACAAAAACAAAAGCCCTGCACACATGTCAGATGGGTGGAGGGTGAGAAATAGTCACAGGAGATAGTAGTGTCGGTGATTGCAGACCTTAAGGAGATATTTCAGGGGAGGCCAGTTAGGGAAATGATCCCTTACTGGAGTTGGCTGAAAGAGTGTGAGGAAAGCCACCAAATCAAGTGACAGCAATGCTGGTGAGGATATGGGGGGGGGGAAGAACTTTTGTTCACTGCTTCAGTCATTCCGGAAATCGGTATGGTGGTTTTTCAAAAGCTAAAAACGGAACTAACATGTGACCAATCTATATCACTTCTGGGCATATACCCAAAGGACTCTATGCACCACTACAAAAATTTTTGCTTATCCACACTTAGCTATGCACAATAGCTAAGAAATAGAACCAGCCTAGCTGTCCATCAATGGATGAATGAATAATGAAAATGCTGTGTCCTATACAATGGAATTTTGCTGAGCTATACATAAAATTGAAATTTGAATGCCAGCAGATGGAACTAAGGAAAAAAAAAAGTACTCTGAGTGAAGAACCCAGACCCAGAACAACAAATGCCACTTGTTCTCTATCCTATGTGAACCCTAGCTTCCACTGTTTCGATCTGTGTGTTTAAGCTGGAGTTCCTATCGAAAGTCAAGAACACAGAAAGGGGTTACTGGGTGGTGAATGCTTTAAGAAAGTGGAGTTAGGCAGATGAGGGCAGAGTACGGGAGATATAAGGACTTAAATGGGTTTGGGGGTTTGAGCGCAATAGGAGGAAAAGGGGTCATATGAAATCAAAATGAAGAACATATGAAAAAGTCATAGGGAAACCTACTATCTGCAAGCCAGTTATAAACATAAACTAAAACGTAAGAACTAGATGAGTTCTCTTGCTTGACTGGATAGCACTACTCCTAGAAGTCATAGATTATTAAACAAGAACCCACAGGAACAGCTATGTTGTTTTTATGAGTTTTTCTTTTCTTTTTCTTTTTGGTTAAAGGGTACCCAAAGGGCCTTAAAATTGCATGTTCTTGTCATTCTTCTTGGTTGTCCAACAGAATGAAATGATAAGACACCACATACCTTGGTTATAAGATATAGCGAATTTATTGCAGAACTGAGCTAAAAAAAAAACCTGTCTCCTTTTGCATTAGCTTTCTTAATGCTGAAAGGTGTTATGTAGGTAGTAGGGAAGAAAAGGTATCCGCGATCTTATCCAGCTATGAGTCCTATGAACTACAAACCAACCCAGGTAAGATATGTCCACTGCTACAATAGTGCCTCAACCATTAAGGCAGCAACCAATATCTCTCTTAACGGAATTGAGGAACACTCTGCAGGAAGGAATTCATGTCTGCTGTTGTAATCCCAGGAAAACTTATGCCTGTGGATGTCATGAGCCCTAGGAGGGAATCGAACACCATCATTTAGCTAAATGTACATGACAGCAAACTATAATCGCTACTCGTAGCTTAATCAGAAAACTCTCTTTACAGTGAATGGTCATAATACAGAGACTCTTGGCTGCCCAGTGTACTGATAAGGGACAATTGATTGTACAACCCTATAACAGGACATTTATGCCATCAAGTCTAGACTCCGGAGATGGGGCAAAAGAACTCAAGAACCAGAAGAAAGGGAAAAGGGCAGTAGGGTGCTATTTTCTACACAGGCATTCAATCATGAATTCAGAGCAGCTGCATTTCCATGCAGTGGCAGTCACAGCACTGGATCTGTCAAAAGCCAGGGATGGAGAGAGGCAAGGCTAATGGAGCAATAGCCCCCCATGCTGTACTATTTGGCCATTAGTGGATTCTGGTGGAAAGGGAAGCTATTAGCTTCAGACATATCCGCACTGATGAGCCCACCAAGCTCCACAGGATGGGTCCATACCTGTGAACATAAGATGGGCCTGGTTAAATCCAGTAGATCACAGAACAAAATGAAAGAGAAATGAAAATTGGAAATGGACCTGCAGGGTGGAGGAGGTGTTCAAAAGGTTGGTGAGGTTAAAGAGCAGCCGGAATGCACTGCATACAGTCACGGAATTGTCAATTAATCCTCCAATTTTATTTTGGTCATTGTGATGAAATATGGAGACAAAAAGCAACATAAATGAGGAAGAGGTTTATTTGACTTGTAATCCAATTTATTGCCTATCGTTTCAGGGAAGTTAAAGCAGGAATGCGGGCAGCTAGTCACATGGCAGTCACAGTCAAGAGCTAAGACAGAATATATTTTTGCTTTCCTGATTGCTCTCAACTAGCTTTCTCCTTCCTCTTGTTATTTAATTGCCTAGGGAATGACGCTGTCTACAGCAGATTGGGCCATCCTACATCAATTAACAGCCCCCTATAGACATGCTCACAGGCCAACCTCATTTAGATAATTCCTCAATAACATTCTTTTTCCAGGTGATTTTAAGTTGTATCGGGTTGACAACTAGAACTAACCATCTCAGAGAACAAATTTAGTTAATGAAAATATAATATATAAATAAAAGATGTCCATTTTAAAAGTCCTATATAAATCAGAGCAGGGCAATAGATACAGGGGAGGGTGTTTTTCAGTTTCTATTTTTGTGTTTTTAGAAAGAAGGTATTTCCAGGATGTTTTGAGTATAAGATCCAGATAAACAAACTTCACTGAAACAGTACAGAGAAATAGAATTGCCAAAGGGGAATTAAATCATTCTTTGAAACTTGAGTGGAAATAGGATCTAAGCCTCCTGGGAGGAAAGAGGTGGGAAAGACCACAGGTTTATACAACCAGAAAAAGGAAGGGCAAAAGAGGGACTAGAAGGGTTGAAGTGGGTGGTGATAACCTTTCAATGCTTCCATTTGCTCAGGGATGGAAATTTCAGGAATGGGTTCAAAATAGAAATAAAAGAATAGCACTCTGAATGCAATAGACAAGCCTGTGAGGTAACCGGTGAGCACTCCGGGCCCACACAACAATCAGAGAATAAGAGTGAGTCAATGCCGGATACACCACTTGCTTATGTGAGTAGAAAAACATGTGTCTGAGTAATATGGAGGAAGGTAGTCCGGGTTTTATGCAATTATGGTCTGTTTTGTTGGTCTTAATATGCGACCTTCATCTCCTGCGTTTGGTGTAAGCAGAGACAGACAACATGCTCACCAACCAAAATGGAAATGCATTTTGCTGATCAGTTCCAACAGCAACTTCCTTAATCTCAGTTAATTATTCTGAAAGGCATCCCAAAGGAAATCATGAAACATGGAACACTCCTATAATTTGTCAACTGAAATATAGATGGGAGTTTAACTAATGAATCAGTTTAACCTGATTGAAGTGAGCAAGGCCTCTCCGTGCATGCAAAATTTCAGTTGAATCTTGTTAAGCTGGACTGTGGTGAGATGGCAAGCCCAACATCCCCAGGCAAATGTTGAGAAGACCATCATATACAGATTACTGAGTCTAATGACACATCTGGAAAATGGGCTGAATGGCGAGCATACGCTCTGAGAAACTGTGAAGAATAACCTCGCTCAGAATAGCAACTAAGATTATATATCCAAAAAAGTTACCCATGTGCAGCAGCCGTGCAGAGCAGACCAGCGAAAGACGAAACCTTCTGAGGGACAGAAGTATCACAAAGGAGAAGGACGTTATTGTGTTTCAGGTTTTAATAATGTAAATACATCCATTCATCCCACCTACAATCTACAAACAACACATTCTCAGAAGCTGCCATGGCTTGGATATGGTTTATCCCTATCAAAGTTTATTGCCCAATGTAATCATACAAAAAGTGGGAGGGCCTTTAAAAGGTGACTGAGGCAGGGCCCCTTTGTGAAGGGATCATGCAAGTCTTATGGAGGATGATTATAGTTCCCAAGAGCAGTCTGTTACAAATGGGCAAGCTTGGGGCCTCTCCACTTTCTTACTGATTCTGTTAACACATGGTACTCTGCCCATCGCTCTTCGTCTCCATTCCCATGAACGTTCCACATGACTTCATGTATCATGTTCCCATCTAGCCAGGGGATCCTTGTCAGATTCTTGCACTATTTGTTCTTCTACAACTAGAGTTATGAGTCAAATAAGCTTGCTTTCTTCATAACCTACCCAAACCAGGCCATCCTGTTATAGGCCACAGGGAGTGGGCTAAGATAATGATTACAAAGCAATATTAACTGATATTATAGTACAATATTAATAAATAATAAGCAATATTAATAATAAATATGCGTGTCTAAATACAAATAATATTATGTTCCAAACACTGTTCTGGGTGCTTTGTTTTGTATCAGTTTATAACATGCTTACAAAAACTTCTTGAGGCCTGAACTATTATATATAAACTATCACTTTATAAATGAGGCATCAGAGGCACAGAGGAATTAGTAATGTTCTAGAGGTCACACAGATGCTGAGTAAAAGCAACAAGATTTAACTTGGGCGCTCTAGCTCCAGAGGCTATGCTTTCAATCATTGCATTCCATCGTGTCTGATGGATGGCAACAGAAACCACAGTGGGCTTCTTTTGGAGGCAGACTCTGATAGGCTTATTTTAAATACAATCTGAATAATACAAATGGGGAAAATGTGAAATGGCTGGAGATAGTTGATAATTAGGATGTTAATTAATTAGAATGTTTTAAAAATTCAAATTCAGTTACTGTATTCACTCATTCAAATATATATACACATGTACATTCCTTATCAGGCTTCATTTTAGGTCACAGCAGCAAGGCAGTTTGGAAAAGGCAAAACCATGTGTTCTCTAGAGGCTTTTGTTCTTGTCAGGGAGAAACCAACAGAGAAGGAAACTACCAGGCAATAAATACTATAAGGCAAAAGTCAGCAGAATGAGAAGCATTCTTTAGAATGCAGGTGGGTGTTCACTGTGGCAGTACATATACTAAAATTGGAATGATACAGAGAAGGTTAGCATGACCCCTGCACAAGGATGACATGCAAGTTTTGAAGCATTCCATTTTTTAGAAGACATTTCATATTAGTCACAAAAAGAAAATCCATCAAGAGGAAATCTTAATACTAAATGTCTATACCCCAAATACAAGGGCACCCTCATATGAAAAAGAAACACTACTAAAACTTAAATCACACATTAAACCCCACACACTAATAGTGGGAGACTTCAAAACTCCCCTCTACCACTGGACAGGTCAATCAGACAGAAAATTAACAGAGAAATAAGAGAACTAACAGATGTTATGACTCAAATGGACTTAACAGACATCTACAAAATATTCCATCCGAACATATAAGGATATGCCTTTTTCTTAGCACCTCTGGTACCTTATCAAAATTGATCACATACTAGGTAACAAAGCAAACCTCTACAGATACAAAAAATTGGAATAACCCCATGTATCTTATCAGATCACCGTGGCTTAAAATTAAAATTCAACAGCAACACTAATTTCAGAAAGCCCACAGACACATGGAAATGAAACAATGCTCGCCTGAAACATCAATAGGTCAAGGAAGAAATAATGGAAGAAATTAAAGACTTCCTAAAATTCAATGAAAATGAGCACACAACATACCTATATTTATGGGATACAATGAAAGCAGTGTTAAGAGGAAAGTTCATAGCACTAAATGCCTACATAAAGAAGCTGGAAAAATCCCACACTAGTGAGTTAACAGAACACCTGAAAACTCTAGAACAAAAAGAAGCAAACTCACCCAGGAGAATTAGATGGCAGGAAATAATCAAACTGAGAGCTGAAATCAACAAAATAGAAACAAANTTTTGAAAACTTGTACTCCACAAAATTGGAAAACTTAAAGGAAATGGACAACTTCCTGGATAAATATCATTTACCAAAATTAAATCAAGACCAGATAAGTAAATCAAATAGACCTATAACTGCTAAAGAAATAAAGACGATCATCGAAAGTCTCCCAACCAAGAAAAGTCCAGGACCAGATGATTTCAGCATGGAATTCTACAAGATTTTCAAAGAAGACCTAATACCAATACTCCTCAAATTGTTCCACACAACAGAAACAGAAGAAACATTGCCAGCCCTAGAAAGACAAACATCATATGTACTCACTCATAAGCGGCTTTCAGACATAAATCAAAGAAAAACCAGCCTACAAATCACAATCCTAGACAGCAAAGAGGATCCTAAGGGAGACATACATGGATCTAATCTACTTGGGAAGTAGAAAAAGACAGGATCTCCCCAGTAAATTGGGAGAATGGAGATCATGGGAGATGGTAGAAGGGGAGGAGAGAGGAAGGGAAGGGAGGGGAGGGGAGGGAGGAAAATATTTTGCTCAATTAAACAATTTAAAAAAAAAGAATGCATGTGGGGGGGATGAGGAACCACCTCCTTGATCAGAGAAAACTTGAGAAGAAACCTGAAGGACAGGGCACCTTATGAGAGTGGCTGCTTCCAGGAACAAAGAGCCAAGCTCCCAATGAGTTTAGCAACAGAAAATTTAGCCTTGCTCTATGTGACATGAACAGACTTAAGCTGGTGGAATTTGCCTACTGGTCAGTACTCTGTACAGATCTGAGCATCTTTATGAGTAAGAAAAGAGAAAAATATAATTTGGACATCATGAAAAAAATGCCAAAAGATGTGTTTACTACATAACCAGGCCTAGTAGCTCAGATCTGTATTGGCAGCAACTCAGGAGGCTGAGGCATAGGACTCTAAGTTCAAAGCTATTTTAGGCTGCACAGTGAGCCCAAGGATAGACCAGGAAACTTAGTGAGAGCATGTCTCAGTGTAAAAAAAATTGTAGAATAAAGGTTGAGGATGTGTGGTTCAACAGTAGGACAGTTGCCTAGTACGTACCAAGCCCTGCATCCAGTTCCTACTTAATGGAAAAATAGAAATGGGTTTTCATATTCTGTTTTGGTTGATTCTCCCATCCCATCTCTCTGCCTTCGCCCCTTTTCTTGGTATTCATTTTCGTCAACGTTATTCTCCTTTCTGTTTTGTTCTATTGTCTTTCCCAACCCATCCCTTACTCTCTTAAAAGTTTTTTATTTTATCCAGCCATAGGCCCTTTTCAACTTTCCTGGCCTTTACCCATTTTACCACCATCTTCACTATAATTTTGTTTTCTATCTCTCTATATTTGATTTTCAGAAACATTCCACCTTAAGGAATCTTGCGCATGTCCTTTCTGTGCCTGGCTTGTCCCACTTAGCATAATATTCTCCAGGCTAATCCACCCTATGGCAAACACGCATTTACCTTTGTATGAATATACATAATAGTATATATAATAGTTATCATATAAATTTACATGCACAAAAGCTTTTTTAAATAAATTTACTCATGAATTTAAATTGAGGTTTATTCTTATAATATGTTTTAATATTTCAAGGGTTTTTCTTAGTAATCATAATGCAGACAAGACTCATGCAACTTCCTCTTAAGTCAACAAATCCAGACACATGGAATACCTTACTGGGTTCAATGACAGTATTTTAAATGTTTTACTCAGAAGCAGTATTATGAAGGTGTCAGTTTTCAGTAACACTCACTTTAACCATAATATAAATGAACTTAATTTTATTCATTAGCATTTGATGATTCCTAGAAAAAATATTTGTTGTCAAGTTTATATGCTCATGAATGAACAACTATTAATTTTAGGCAAAAGGTGTTTATTCTCTTAGGTCTGATTTTAGTGACTCCTCTTTTATGGCTAATCTATACCTGGTTGCCCTCTCTCACGATTTTAGGAGATAATCCCTCAAAGTAAAGCATTTTCTAAGTCTATTTCTGAAGACAGACTAGAACCAGTTCTACACGGTCTACATGCACCATCTCACCTAGATTCTATTCTTAACCATGCTACATATGCTATGGTTTTTACATTTTAACATGAAACACAAGGGCAACTATGAAAAGAAGAAGAAACCCTACTCCTCAGGAGGTTAAGGTAGAAAAATCCTGAATTTAAATCTCGTTCAGTTATGGAAGTAAGACCCCCAAAACAACAACAAGACAAATTGCAACAGGCAAGTGCAAACAGGAGGCTGTGTTCATTTAAAAGGCTCATAAAACAGATTACAAAGACAGTGATGGCACTGGGCTTTAATCCAAGCACTTGGGAGGTAGAGGCAGGTGGCTCTCTGTAAGTTCAAGGCTAGCCTGGTCTACAAAGCAAATTTCAGGACAGCCAGAGCTGTTACATAGAGAAACCCTGTCTTAGAATACTCCCACCCCAGCAAAGAATAGCAGTTACCATTTCATTGTTATCTTGTCACTTATACTAGAAGTTTCCAAATAATTGGGGGTAGGTTGCTGATCATGATGTCACACAAATGTCTCTTTTGAGTATGGAGGTAATTATGCTCCCTCTTAGATTTCCCTGCAGATGTTCTAGTTAATATAGGCACACTCCTTTCGTTTGTTGTGGCCACCAAGGACAACATAATCCTTACAGTAGTGTTTGTTATTTTATTGCCTGACAACAAATTTCACTTTCTATTTTTTGCCTCAGGAAAAAAAATACAAAACTGATTATCTATGGTCAATCTGTTGGAAAATTGGCTATGGAAAAGGAAGGACTATTCAATCACTGTGGAAGCTTTACTGGCTAATAAAATTTAGTTCTTCCTAGCAGACACTCTACTTCCCATTATCCTTTCCTTCTCTAGCAAAGGAAGCCCATTACTGGTTTATCTGTCCTTCTCCTGAAAACCTAAGGGGCACTGAAGAAGGTAACCTCACCTTAGCTCAAGGGATGAGGTCTAAGGAGAGATCAATCAAACTTGTCACCAGCCCATTGGCCAAAATGGTTTTATGTTTCAGGGTGAAGCTAATCAAGAAGACTAGACGGCCTCTCCATCTAGTTGGACTGTTTATTCTAGAGGGACTTTTTCTCCAAGGTGATGAGAGAGATTATCTCCCTGTGTCTTTGAATTCTGCCCATTTTAAGTCAAGCAAGGTTGGGGCTGGGCAGGAAGTGTAACACCCGTTACTTCCTGTGCTCATCTGATAGGAGAAGTTGCTTTGAAACTAAGTTGACATTTCAGAAAGTCCTTGGCTCTACCCACTTAGAGCCTCTCTACTTTCTCCTACCTTCCTGTAAAAGACAAAATTGTTTCTTTATAGTTAAAGTCAGTCTGTGAGGTGAGATTCTACAAATGACAACCAAAAACAGTTCAGCTCTCTCAGCAGCTTATAATAAGAAACCCAGATACTTCACAGGGACAAGCAAAAATTTTAAAGCATCCTTCCTTAATTTTTTTCAGAGTTCTCCTCTATGATAAGACTGTCATGAGATCAAGTTATGTTTCTGATGTTCAACCTCAAGATCAAAGGAAAATTGCATAAAATCTGAAAGCAAACAGAGATAATCCTTCCAGCCTGCAGCAGTTATAAATGCCAGGGCTTTAATCTGCCGGGAGAACACAGACTGGATCCTTAGCTTCCGTTTCCACTCAACATTCAGTGACTCTTTTATAAACCATCTCCAGTCTTGAAGCCCACCCTTGACTCTTCATCCCTGGGTAGTCATTGGCCTGTTGCTTGATTCCCATTTTCAGCAAAATTCCCAAAACCAGCTGGTTAAACCTTATCTCCCCCGTGTTTCTAATTCTGGCAGGCTTCTCTGAGATGACTCTCACCACTGTGGCCTCCATTTTGACAAATCCAGTGAACACACTGGTGTCTTCCGTGGACTCCTTCTTGAAAAGGTTTATCTTCTAGACATCCCTGGTACTTTCATGGATCTTGTAATTCACCAATTACTCATAATAAAGCTGCAGGCTGATCTCAGAGTATAGCTATGTCCCCTCTGCTGCCCATGAACTCACTCCACCTGTGCCCATAGAAGCCTTTTTTTTTTCAACACTCCCTTTCCTACCATTTCCACGCTCATACTTCTGGTTCCCTACCTCTGACTAGTTCTTTCTACTGAGCTCAAGGCAGACACATGTAAATGCCTACCTAAGAATTCAGCTAGATGCCCCATGGCATTTATTATTTAGAATCACTACATGAGACTATGACCCATTTCCCTTGAATCTTTCAGAGCCCTCCCCAACTGATAGGACACCAGAATATGCCTGTTAGTTAAAGCATCTTTGACTTTCCCCATCAAAATATATCCTCAATGTGATGACTCATCACCTGTCTGGCAGCTCTCAATAGGGCTCCCTCACTGCAGAGACTTCTCACTTCCTTATTTTCTCAGTCAATTTTTTTTCACCCTTGGGTTCTTTATCTACACAGAAGGCAGAATTACCTCTTTAAAATGGTTGTGGAGCTGAAATAATGGCTTAGCCATAAAGAGAGTATGTTGCTCTTGAAAAGGACTTGATTTAGGTCCCCAGAATCCATGGTGGAAGGTGCACAATTACCTGTAACTCCAGATCCAGGGGATGTGACTCCTCCATCTGACCACTTTGGGCTCTGCACACACACACACACACACACACACACACACACACACCACTTAAATATGAATCTTTTTTAAAAGCATAGATTTTAATTCCTGCTGAATAGCTATCAGTGAATTTCCTTGGTCCTTGGACTAACATCTCATAATATTTGCTATCGTCCAGAAAACTATGTGAAAGTTGCTTCTGCCAGCATTTCTGGCATCTTCTTTCTACTTCATTCATTCTGTTTCAATTCTTCTAGATTTTTATTTTATGCAGTAGCCTCTTTTCCATCAGTTTCTTTTTGCTTGCTATTCTTTCTACTTAGCACAATACTGTTACATAAATGGGTCAAATACATCATTCAAATCTCAGTTTAAATATTGTCTTAGCCACTGTTCTATTGTTGCAAAGAGACAGCCTGACCAAGGCAACTCATAAAAGAAAGCATTTAACTGGGAGCTTGCTTACAGTTTTGGAGGGTTAATCCAATATCATCATGGCAGGGAGTATGGCAGCACACAGGCAGACATGGTACTGGAGAAGAAGCTGCAATCTACTTCCTGATCTCCAGGCCAAGAAAGACACTGCACCTGGTGTGGCTTTCTGAAACCTCAAATCCCACCCCCCAGTGACACACTTCCTCCAACAAAGCCACATCTACTGCAATAAGACCACATCTTCTAATCCCTTTAATCCTTTCTAACAGCTACACTCCCTGGTGACCAAGCATTCAACTATATGAGCCTATGTGGGCTATTCCTATCCTAAACCACCACAAATGTCATGTTTTTATAGGTGCTTTTCTTGATCCTTCCATCTAAAGGGGTTCTTAATGTTATTGTATGTTTTATCTTCAGCATGGGGCCTAGCTCCTTCAACAACAATCTCTTTTGTTTGTTTGTGGTCCTTTGGTTCATTCAGCACCTGGAACAGAATCTGACTGCTGCTAGTATGTGCTCACCGAACTGAATTGCTATTCCACCTGGATTGATCCAGGGGCTGCCTCTCTGGCTTTTCTAACACATCCATATTACAAAATCGTACGGAGAGGTGCTTGGGTCTGAGGTCACCCACGGTCCTTTCTGATGTGCCTTCTGGCTCGCTTTTCCTGTCCTCTCCGACATTTGTCCTCTGCTGCAGCCACACAGAATCACTTTCCAGTCACATATGTGCTTCACCTTCCTTGTCTCCTTGCCGTTTCGCTGTTCTGTTTCCCATGAATCACAGCCAGCTGACCCTTCAAAATTGGTCACACACTTCTTTATCATCTTAGCCAGTAACTCCACTATTTCTAGCTCATGCCTTCTTAATTGCTTTCTTCTCAGACTGTGATTATATACTTATAATCATGTCTCCCAATTAGAATCATTAAAAATTCTTATTCGTATTCATCATTAAACTGGAAGCTGACAGCAGGCAGGCATTCAATTAATGTATTGAACTGAACCATTGCCGTATGAAAATATAGAACATCGACTACTTTCCTTCAAATGAATAAAATTTAAGGAAAATACTGTGTTATATTATTAAAAAGCTATAGTATCGGCATCACAGAATGGTACTTACATTGTAAGTTTTGTTTACATTCTTATTCTTAAAAATTATAAAAACTGGCTGGGTGGTGGTGGCACACAACTTTAATCCCAGAACTTGGGAGGCAGAATCAGGCATATCTCTGTTAGTTTGAGGCCAGCCAAGTCTACAAGAGCAGAGAAACCCTGTCTCAAAAAATCAAAAGAAAAAAATCATAAAAACTAGAAGCCCGAAGTGTGAGTAACTTTCCCAAAGTTACAAAACTATTAAGCTGACTGTTGAGAAATCAAACACAGTATCTTCAGTGAACCAAGGCCAGCTAGACTCCCATGCAGTAGACAGGATCGTCAGGACCAGTCTCACTTAAAAGAACCATATGATCTGTCACTCCAAGTGCTACACAGACTCTGGTCTGCAGAAGTGATCAGATTAGAAGAATGAGTCACCATGAACCTCAGTTACAACCCAGTCTCAGAAATTTTTCCTCTGAGGCCTTTGCTTTCCAACCTGAGCAGAGGTGAGAGTATTTCTGGTATTCTCAGCTAAGGGTACCCTAATCAGAAGTCCTCATTAGCCCTCAAAAGTCACACTCCTTCAAAAACCATCAAACTCAGACGTGAAATTTGTCCCAATGTCATTTCCTACCTTGGGCATGCACACCAGCAAATGTCCTGTTGTTTGAGACCTTTTAGCAGAGCTCTTGTCAGGCTGGACCTCTGCAGAAAGGGCAAGCTGAAACGGCTGGAGGTGAGAGCACAGGGGGCATAGAGAACAAAGGCATCTTAAAAGGAAAGTCCACCTCAAGGGACATTCTCACCGTCAATTCATCACACACTGTTATATTAATAAAGCTGTTCAGATACACTAGAACATGCTATATAAGCCATTCCTGATATGCTGGATTTATGCGCAATCTAAAGAGTATTCACCAGCCACAAATCAGTGACTCATCTTCATGAGACCACTTAGGGTAGAAGGGTCACTTGTGGATAAAACATCAACCTATTTCTATTTTAATGTCTCTCTGGGCTAACCCAAATGAATGCTCAGAATTAGAAAAAAATACTATTTCAAAATGATCAAATTATAGTTTCCATGAATGAACTCACTGACCACTTAGAATAGGCATTCATTTGAACTTTATGGCCATGATATGAACTTTGGAAGATTACAGTGCACCAGATGCAGGTTTAAAGCATCCATATTCCTGAGACACATGAAGATAACAGCCATCCCCACTGTATAACATCCCTGTGGCATAAAACCACATACCTAACAAACAGCACACTGGCTCGGTTTCTAACTTTTCTAATTAGGTAATATTTTTTAAAAACTGGTACCACACAGCTTAGGTCAAGACTTATCTCTTAAAAGAACAATATTCCACAGTTATGCCTACCTTTCCTTTGACCATTACTCGAACATATGTGGGCTGCACATCAACCTCAATTAATGAAGTATCCATGTACCTTCAAAATTAAGCATATCAGATCTAGTAATTGTTTTAAAAAATTCATTCCAAAGCAGTAAAACATGAAAGCATGCTTGCAAGACCATTTTAGATGAAGAAAGTTTTAAATGTCCATGCTAAACTGGTCCTAAAATACCAGCCTTAAATTCTGCCTAGTCCAGAGGAAACTCAACATATCGGCAATTTCATTTTTAGACATACAAGTACACTTGGCATTGATTGCCCCAGCTCAAAATTATCTGAGGTCTGAAATGCCAGAGGTTTTCAAAAAAAATGGTTTGTCATATTCTTCCATGAATATTTTATTGAAGCCCCTAGGATGTCAGCAGCCTGTGGTGCTGATCCACCCCACTCCAGGCCACCAGCCACCAGCTCTGCTTTTTAGACGCTCTGTGCCCTACAGCTGTTCCACAGGTGCACAGGACCTGCACTGCTGGGGTGGTGGTTTCTTGCCCTAGAAGGTGCAAGCAGCTGAACAACAGTGCCTTCCAGGGAGAGCAGCCACCCAAGGCCAGGCTGCTCTTTTTTTCCAGCTAGGTTTTTATACCACACATTAAAATTGGTTTAGTCCAGTAACTATATCTTAAAAACTGATTGTGAATATAAGGAAACGGGGCAATGATTCACAATTAAGACGGGGGAGGGGCTCATGCAGGGGGCTGTGGTGAGAGGATCAAAGGCTCAGACTTTGGAGTCACACAGGTCTGTGAGGAATTCACTCCTCTGATTCCTGCTTCACGGCCTTGGACCGCATTCCCGAGTTCTTGCTCAGTCTGTTTCTTCCTCTGTACAGCAAAGAGCACCCTGCCCTCTAAAAGTGCTCAGAAGGTATACAAACAGTGCTCCTCAGACAGTTCATGCTAATAAAGTATCATGTTACCAGCTCTTAAATGATGAGAATAAAAAACGGACAGAGTTCTCTCCCATGCTTGGGATTCCCCTGTGTTCACCTGCTCCTGCCTATAAGGCCTTTGCTTGTTTCTCACCAGTTCTTTCCAGGGCAAACTACTTCTCATCTCCCTGTTTTCACTGCTCAGGCCAACAAGTTCCACTGGCCACCCCACACTGCCAACCACCAGCCCCACACCCTGACATTCTGTTTCCCTGACCTCTCCCTTCTAACTTACTTTCCTACCTAGAGCCTTTCTCTCCATAGTTACTGGCTAGGGGTCTGGCTGCTTAGTGCCCATGTCCTGTGCTGGGGGCACAGGATAAAGGGAGCTGCAGTTACATGCAATGTGCTGGTGACAAGCCCTCGTGCCTCTCTCAGAGCAGGCATGCTGTGTTTTTAAAATAAATTAATTGTGAATGGGTTGAACTCCTCCATAAATAGTCTCATGTACTGATAAACTCCAAAAATAACCTAAAAAGGAAAATAACCTGAAAAGGATGGAAAAGGTGGCAGCTATGAATATTTACCACCAAGACAACAACAACAACAACAACAATAAAAACAGAAATGGGGGCTGGAGCATTGTAAGAACGTAGGGTATGAAATCAGTGTGAAAAAGATCCAGAGATTTCTTCAAAGGCAGGGAGGGCCAGGTAGCAAGTAGGCAGAGACTGGAGAAGGTGGAGGGAAAGAGCATGGTGTGAAGAGGAGAACATCTAGGACTAACCCCATTCAGCACAGGCAAAGGGAAAACAAATGCCCAGAAACGGAAACATAAACAAGATGTAGTATACCTACACAATGGAATATTATAAAGCCAAAAAGAGAAATTCTAACACATGGCACAAATAGATAAGCTATGAAGGCATAAAGGTCATATATGGTATGGCTCCATCTGTATAATATAAAATATGCTCATTTAAGGATACAGAACTTACATTAGTAATTACCCTGCGGAGGAAGAAATGAAGACTGCTTGATAGATATGGGGTTGAGGTAACAATCTCTAATGGCTAAACAGCACTGTGAATTTACCAAGTGCTACTGAACTATATATTACAAAATGTTATGTAATGTGTGTTTTGCCACAATAATAAGAGCAAAGTTGGAAAAAGACATAAATGATTATGTTATGGCTTCTCCAATTATTGTTTACTGTGTCAAAAGTCAATCTCTGAAAACATACCTTCTCTAGATCCTTATAGAGTAACAGTCTCTCTTACCTTCCACAGCTACTGCCAAACAAAATGAAACACAGAACATGTAAGAAGCCATTAACCAGCAAGGCAGTGATGCATGCCTTTAATCCAGGACTTGGGAGGCAGAGGCAGGAGGATCTCAGTGAATTAGAGGACAGCCTGGTCTACAAAGTGAGTTCCAGGACATCCAGGACTGTTACATAGAGAAGTCCCATCTCAAAAAAAAAAAAAGGAGGAAGAGGAGGAGCAGGAAGAGGAAGAGGAGGAGGAGCAGGAAGAAGAGAAGGAGGAGGAGGAAGAGGAGGAGTGGAAGGAGGGAGGAAGGGAAGGAAGGAAGGCAGAAAGAAAGAAAGAAAGAAAGATTCCTTCCTTCCTTCCTTCCTTCCTTCCTTCCTTGGAAGAAAGAAAGGAAGAATTTGCCGGAGCTTTCACAGACATGTTCATGGACTCCATTATACTCACTCACTCACTCACTCACTCACTCACTCACTCACTCACTGTGAGGTCCTCCTGATAGGCACTGGCCACCATTTCAGATACTGGAGACATTCAGGCCATACAACATTTCTTCCTGGACCTCAGAATTTAAAAACTCAATGAAATCTATATTTTGTCAGAAAGCAAGTAAATAACAAGAGTGAATGGAAGTTCTGGGGAAGGGCAGGCCCTGTCTTCTCGGACAGTGGGCAGAGTCCTCTCTCACAGGTGACGTCTCATTAGAGGTTGAAGGGCAGAGACATTGATGATGACAGTGACACAGACACAGGGAAGTGGGTACAATTAGAATGGGCAGCACAATGATTAGATATCACCAGGGCAGTAATCAAAATCTAACACTGTCGAGCAACGGGGTGCAGTGACCAGGAAAGCTTCAGATTGTTGTTGCAGGAAGGGTAGGTGATGATACAGGCTGAGTGTGAGTGTCAACCCTGGGACCTTTAGAAAAGAGAATTAATAGTCTGCCATGGCCATGAGAGGCAGACGGGTCACCTTGCCACTGTAGTCATGCCTGTCCACTGGAGTAAAGTACAACTGAAAACTAGTCACAATGTGGGGAGCTCAGAGAAGAGTGTCTCTTGTGACCAAGAGCTCTAAGGTGGAATGAGGAGAAGAAGGCTGACCATCTAAGGCTCATGATTATGTCACCAGCATTTTGTAAAATGAAGAGATTTGTCAAAGTAAAGCAACAGTCCTAGAATAAAGGGCATTCGAGACATAGCATCAGAAAAGAGCACGACTCTGAGAATCATTTCAACTCTGCTTGCATGATTCAAGAGCCCATAGCCATCCGGCTGCGGGGTTATTGGTTTACCCCTTTTCATCTTTGCACACCTATATTACCGTGAGGGATGAAGAGATGACTCAGTGGCTAAGAGTACTTGTTGCTCTTGCAGAGGACCTAGGTTCACCTTCCAAACAAATGGCTCATGACCACCTGTGACTCCAGCTCCAGAGACTCCAGTGCCCTATTTTGTCCTCTGTGGGAATCAGGCATGTAACATTCATATGGGCAAAATTTATACATATAAAATAAAAATAAATCCTTTTTAAAGATTACAGTGAATACTTTATCTCTTTAAAACAGCAAACCGATTTCCATTTCAGTGTTTCAGAACTCAGGAGAATGGTACCTAGAAAGAGATCTGATGGGAGGGCCATGGGAATTAATGCATAATAAAATACTTTACCTATAGACAGCCAGGTCCAGGATGATCTGGTTGTGTTTCTCATCATCTTTCAAAGAGAAATCAAGTCTATAAAAGACACATGGCAGAGGGGTGGCGGCTTTAGTACATTGTAAAGATAACCCAAGCATATAATCGAAAGTAA
Organism: Bramus lutescens; assembly: GCA_001685075.1. Lineage (NCBI taxonomy): Eukaryota > Metazoa > Chordata > Mammalia > Rodentia > Cricetidae > Bramus > Bramus lutescens. Next base: position 60,938 of record LOEQ01006084.1, read on the forward strand.
ATGACAACTGGTATATAAAAATCTTCGAAGCCAAACATACTTTGCTAATTAGACAATAAGACATCTATGTTTAATTAAAAAAAATTTAAGAAGCCTGGGTAGCCTATGGACAAATTGCTCTTGCTGACTTTGTTTGACATGTGAGTTTTGAAGGTAAATCATATGCAAAGCACTTGCTTGGGTTTGGTGCAGAGATGGAGACACCTGGTGGCCAAAGTGCTCTTTTCCATTTAGTTTGAGTTTGCTTGACCCCAACGAGGCTCTGGATGTCCTTCTGGGGACATAAACGCTGCCCCTGTTTGCTGTGCTTCCGATACCCGTCCCTCAAGTCCCTGGCAGTCCTCCTTTTTCCTTACCACATCGTCTCATCCTCTTTGATGCTGCCCTTCTTTTGTCCTGAGACTTTCAGCAACTTATGACATCTATTTTATAGCTAAAGAAACAGAGGTTCACAGAGGTGGAGATGTTCAGAGAAAAGGCATGGGGACCGGGATAGGCAAGAGCCAAAGCCCCTGACCCTTCAGCACTACCCCCTGGCTAAGTCCTAAGTAGAACTGCCACACTGGCAGCATATTCCGTGGAGTTACTTGGTCAGCTTCATTTTGAGCAACTCACTTACTAAACTATAGTCAGTATAAGGCAACAACATTAAACAATAGACACAAACTGTTTGGAAAATACAAATTTATATCTAATTTTGGCAATTGTTTTCAGGTATGCTGTGGTAAGGACTCTTGTCATTCCCAACAATCTAAACACACAGACTTCTTCAGGGTCTGATACAAGCCCTGTACTCCTCATCTCCTGGGAGCCTTCTGTGTGCTGTGCTCTGTGCTTTGATACCTTATCTATAGTCAGTTCATTTGAACTCTCTTCCTGTGTAACTTAAAACCAGTTTTCGAGAATCTTTATTTTTGTTTCTCGGTGTTGAGGATCACTAGAAAAGTCCCTACAATTATTCCTTTATCTCTAGTAATAGAACCCCATGAAGTACATGGCTACGCAGAATAAAGAGCCCATTTTCTATCCTCCCTTGATCCAAGGTTAGAACATATGAAGGAATGTGTTGTGGGCTCTTCCCAGCAATTTCCCTTAAGAAACAATGTGTGTGTGTCCTTTCCTGACTCCTTTTACTCAGCCGTGAATAACAGATCATGCTAATATATGAATCGTGGAGACTACTTATCAAGCTGCTGTAATCGTCTAGGCAAAAGGCAGCCTTGACCCACTCTAAGACAGAAGTGAAGGAGCTGATGCACAGGTGGACACTGGTACTATGGGAATAAAAGTAGATGGTGATCGCTGATGAAAGGCCAGGAAAGGAGAGTCAGGAATCAAGGGATTCGGGATTTAGCATCAATGGGTGAATAACTGCAGCTGAGATGGAGACACTGGGAGGCAAGAATGGTGGAGAGGTGAGAACAGTAAGCAGGGGCAAAGAAAACAGTTGTCCTTTCTCAGTCATGTATACCAACGAGCTGACGCCACCTAGCTGACTGGATATTGAAGCCTTGAACTCAGGGCACAGGCAGGAACTTGTCATGCAGTCTGAACCCTGTGATCAAACTACAGGACTTATTTTTTAATTATTTATTTTTGTCACATTTAAATTTATTTCATATGCGACACATTTTGATTATATTCTTTTCTCTCCCACTAAGTCCCCCCAGATCCTCTCCATCCCCCTGTCTACCCAAAATCATATTCCTTTTCTCTATCTCAAAGAAAACAAAATGGACCAAAAATAATAACAACAACAACAAAAGCATGGAGTCCATTTTGTGTTGGCTATTATTCCTGAGCATGGGACCTGTCCTGGGGTGAGGTTGATATACCCAGTGTCACTCCATTGGAGAAGACTGATTTTTCCTCTTCCAGCAGACATCAACTTAAACAGCTTCATGATTCGGGGTGGGCTTTGCCCACTTTCCTTTCTTTGTGCTGGGAAAAGCCACAGGATTTGATGAAGTCCTGGCCCAGAAAACATGACAAAAGTAAAGAAGAGCAGCTGAGAAACTTTCTCTAGACCTCACAGAAGCAGGAGGTCCATTCCAAGGATAAGAGCAAGAAGAGCCCACTTTGCCCTGTTGGATCCAAATTCCTGAGGCAGAATACAATGGGGCCCAGGTTTTGAATGATCGCCGGGCAATGATGGGACGACGAAAGTTTTCGGATAATGCAGTATTCAGAAGTGGCTTTAAGAAGAAACAGAAAGAGCTGTGTGGTGGTGGCGCACGCCTTTAATTCCAGCACTTGGGAGGCAGAGGCAGGTGGATCTCAGTGACTTCAAGGCCAGCCTGGTCTACAAAGTGAGTTCCAAGACAGCCAGGTCTACACAGAGAAACCATGTCTTGAAAAACCAAAACCAGGAACAAGAAATGCAAAGCAAAATGTCAGAGACTGAGTACTGACAAGTCTGCTAAGAAATTTGGCTACTGCTTGGGGCAGAGGAGCAGAAGCTGACAGACTCTGAGGGAAGGAGGTACTGTTTTTGTTAAAGTTCCTGAAGTCTGCCTGTATGCTGATGTCATTGGTCCGGTAGAGAGGGGTGCTGCCGGAGAGCAGGGGTTGCTGAGAAGCTAAGCCTCGGATGGTAAAAGACAAAGATGCTGAATCAGTGAGTAGGCAAGGTGGCTGAGTTTGACAGCAGGTTCAGCCACCACAGAATAGTGTCTACCACAGAAAACAGAAGATGCCTGGTTGATTTTGTTTTTTCGGTGAAGAAGAAACAAGGTCTTTGGTTAAGCCTATGGGAACATAAGGCAGTGCTGGAGAGGAGGAGGAGGAGGTGTGAGCATTGCCTGTGAGCCACTGAGAGAATGCTTATCAGGACAGTACAGGGCAAACACAGTCGACTTAGGACCCGTGGCCTCTCAACCTGCACAGCAAGCAACAGGTAAAGGTGGATACCTCACTCCATGCACACTGAGCAGGAGGAATGCTCAAGATTAAGCAGTGGCTGGATTTGTGAGTTGGTGATGATGAACAGTGGGAAAGAGGGGGCTGAGGATGAATTTCTGTGAGGGATATAAATACTAAATCAGGAAGAGAACACAGTGTCGGGACCGTAAGCACAACTAGAGTGTGTGTAGATTCCTTCATGAATGGCGCCTGTGGCTGCCAGATAAGAGGGAGTCTGTGACAATGGAGATGATGTTCAGTGAGTTGATGAGGTTATGGCTCAGGACATGGGCTACTGATGGCAGCAACTAGAGGAATGAAACCAGGATCTTGTGGCTGAACTGAGGGAACAAAAAATATACCAAAAGTCACCAGAATAGGGTTGATGAGGCAGAGAAATGGGGATCTAAGTGCTAAGATCTTCCATGAACAGAGAGGGCAGGTTGGGGACTGCCTGGGGTTATGTAGATGACAAGAAGAAGAAGGGATGGACATTCAACAGGGGCTGGGGATTTTAGGAAAAGGGCGTCAGATACACTGAACTTTACCCGAGGTGTGTGGAGGGAAAGAATAGGGTCAATGATGGAAGCAGAAGCACTGACCTTAGTCCCTGGGCAAAGATATGCATCACCTGAAGGAGGAAATGATGCTGGTGATGAGTCTGTAATATTCAGAAAGTGTAGGTGGATGGTAGACAGGATCAGGAGGGGAGGGAATTGGGATAGACATCAGGGAATACAATTCTGATGAGGACAGACAACCCAGTATGTGAAGGAGGAGGGATGTCCAAGGAATACAGGGACTAGGGGCAGTAAGGAGTAATTTCTTCATAGAGGCTTCTCAAGAGAACTGGCTTTAGGACAGGTAGGGTAGTTAGTGTGGGAGATAGGACTGGGTGCTCTGTCCAGGAAAATGTAAGGCTCCAAGGGTCTACCTTCTTCCCTATGGAGCTGGAGAAAGAGCAGCTCCTGTCCTGCATGCTCCCACACCAGCAGTACCTAGCCTAGAGTCAGGAGCTGCATCCCTTGTATGCTGGATGAAGAGAGGACATGCCACGCGGGAGACTGGAGACTCGATCGTGGAAACCATCACACTGGGACAGTGTGTACAAGGCCGAGGCATCAGCTTCATAACTGTGTGACTTGGGCCATATCACAGACCTAAGGAGATGTTATTCTGCATCCCAAACATGCTTTCTGTGGAGATGAGCAATGCCTGGGAGGACTTGAGGTTGTCTTTGTTGTGGTAATGGCATACAAATGAAATGATGGCAATAAATGGGTTTTGAGTAATGAAATGAAGCTAATGAGATTTAGCCCATAGGCTTGTTATCTGCATTGTGACTATAAAAGGCACTGTGGGTATGCTCTCTAGTTCTCAGCTTTCAGACAGACAGACAGGATAGCTCAGGTATTCTGAGACTTGAGGGAGGCTTTCCAGGTTTTTCTCTCTCCTTGACTGAGGTATTTCTAGCAGTGCCTTTCACTAGCTTTTGAATGCTCTGTAGATGTGTTTCAAGGAAAATGTAGACATAAAGGAGATGCCTCAGTGTTCTCAGACAGATTGCCTGTGACAGAGTCTCAAAAATTCGTAAACACAACAATGACGCAGTGACAGTTTTCAGGCATAAAACTGTACATGGTCCAGGATTTCATGGGATGCAGAAAGAACTAAGATTCCCCATATGTCAGGGCTGTTTTCTAGAAACCAGGAGAATTATGTGCTAGAAATAATCAGAGATGTCTGGCTTCTACCCATATACAAAATGACATTCCTGTTACCCCCATCAAACTTATTCACAGTGGTCAACATGCTCTTGTCAGAGGAAGCCTGTCACGGTGGCCACAGTAGTGTGTGTGTGTGTGTGTGTGCAATAGTGTGACCCTCAGTGTCTCCACTTGTCCTCACGTACTTGGCTTCATTGACATTCAGGACCTTCCCATCTTCAGTGACCAAAGTCCGGGGTGGTTTCACTTTCTTCTTATTTCCACTTAAGGTTACCGGTGATGGGAGAGACCAGGGGGCAGGAGTCATCAAGAAAAACAAAATGAATATGAGTATAAAAATTACTAATACATCTTTGTGAAATACTTTAAGAAACTTAATAAAGCATTTATTATTATATTTGCAATTCACTTAAGACTCTGTCCTCTTAATCCTATACTGCTAGTTAAAAACCAAGCCAAGTTTTACGTAGTTATAGCTATATCTCCAAAGCAAAAATGTGACCAAGACAATTTGCCAGGGAATTTGAATTGGGGAAGTAAATTCCCTTTCATGAAATATTCATGAATATTTAAATGAGTCTATTTTATGCATTATTTACCCAGATAACTGTCAATTCTCCACATGTGTGGATGCAACTTCTGCTTTAGTTAAAATGACAATTTTTGAAATGCAAGTGAAAACAATCCTGTGGAGATAAAGATAGTGGTACATAAGGAACATGTCACCTGATACTTCTCCCAGCGTCATTTCCAGGGGCAAGTCCAGAACTGCTCAGAATGTTTATCAACACAGGACTGATTGGCTCTACTGTGGTATAGAACATTGAGAAACACCTCACAGCTGTTAAAAATGCATCTGCTCCTTACACACTGATGAAGGAAAACGCTGATGGGGTGGGTATTCAGCAGCAAATATACACCACAGAAGTTTACTTTTTTGTGTGGAACTGTGAATTACAACAAGGGGTGTGTAAATGCCAAGAAAATGATGGACCACTGAGCTAGGCTGAAGACCACTCTTTATCTGGAACAAACCACATTAGAGGTTGATTTACACACAGGTTAGAGATGATTTACACAGTTGCAGGGAGAGGAAAAAGCAGGGTGCTACCAGTCCACACTTGTTCATTTTTACTATGCTGAATGGAAGCATAGGCGAAAGTAAAATGCAATATGTGAAGCAAAAAGTTAGCACATGTTTTTCTTTACAGAAATAACATTTGAATAAGTAAATGGGCATAGGTGGACACAAGGAAGGATGATATAACCATAGGTAACCATGTGCCTTGAATTGCCACTGTCTTTTAATACAGAGATTTTGTGTTAACTGACTTTATTGTTCTAATATCACATTCTTTTGCACATTAACGGAATTTCCTTATCTGATCCAGCGATTTTAGTGACTTGGGTGAAAAAACAGAGCCAGAAACACCAAGCTTCACTATTATCAGGACAGACAAGAGTTCAGGTAAGGCAAGAGGCACACTTGTGTTCTTGCTTTCTCACAGCCAATGAAAATGTATTTAAAAAGGCAGGCACACCTCAGAGACTAAACAGGATGACTGAGACCTCCATCCAAATATGTTGTATTTTTTTAAGTATTAGGAAGAAAAAAACCTTCTTAGTTTTCTAGATTACTTTAGATTTAATGTAATATAAATTATTTACTCCATATATATTCCATATATAATACATACACAATCAAAACATACTCAGATACATATGTTAAGAATACTGTAAGTCTACAAACATGCAGAATTTATATTTCAAAGGGCTCTTAAATCTGTATAGAATCTTCCTGTTTAACTAGCTCATCTGATTTTCTCAAAAAAAATATAGTGGAGTGTTAAAACAGGTGATATGTTCTGCTTAACAAAGTAGGAACAGATGAAAAGTTAGGTACTTGCAAGCATGACAGCAAGCGGGTGGTAGGGTCAGGACATGGATGCTCATTTTCTGATGCAGCCCTCCTGCTCTTCTTAAAGCAATGTGTGGCCTTAAACAAATCACTACATTTTGCATCTTCCTATCTCTCCAAACAGTGAAGAACATTGCATGAAAGTAGTAGAGATTTTTAGTAGTCTTCCTACTCAGATTCTTGTTTTCCATTGACAATCATAGAAAAAAACGTGGTTTTTTTCCCATCTCACTGCCATGCAGACAACCATTTCAGAGCATATTGATGACATTCTCAAGCTCACAGATTCCAAGTATCTCTGTCAGTGATATATTTTACATACTAGATTTCATCATTGACATGGAGTGGAAGGAAACAGAGCCTGTCTATGAAAAGGTGCAATGGACAAAAGCATTGCTTATGAATCCTAGAAATAAAGAAGTAGCGAAATTACATCGAAACTCTTCAAAGTGGCATCACACTGTGAAATGTCTAGGAGAGTTGCACCATGAGAATAAAAGGATTAATGATTCTAATTCTTTTTTTAAGATTTTTATTTATTATGCTGGAAGAGGGCACCAGATCTCATTTTGGATGGTTG
>LOEQ01006084.1:68089-79625 GCA_001685075.1 Bramus lutescens
GGACCTTTAGAAGAGCAGCCAGTGCTCTTAACCTCTGAGCCATCTCTCCAGCCCAATGATTCTAATTCTAATTCTTCATTTAAATTAACAGAACAGACTTGAAGAAATTCATTCACCCCACAAAATAATCTTTTTCTTTGAGCCTTATGCAATATTTTTAACTGAGGCCAAACTATTTCCAGATATATGAAAAGCGTATTAAAAAAGGAAATTCCACCTAAAATGGCAAAATCCATGATGTTCTAAACTTAGATTTTTATGTTAATAGAATGTAGCAAATAAAATTCAACAAAAAAATCTATATTTGGAAGAGGCAAGATTCATGGGTGATGGTTAGTAATGGTTTGGCACAGACAACAGCAAAGCATCTACATTGTGAACACACAGTCCATCAGAGAGTGTTGTCTCATTCAATCATAGGAAAATGGAATACCTTGATTTTTCTTGGGCTTTACGTTGTTTTTCCATGTGTCTAAGAGTTTCCAATCTAGATTCAGGAGTGAACAAAGAGGGTTTGTTCCAGAATGCCATGTCATCTTCACTTTCATCTGATTTCTTTGTGATGTGTTCCTCTTCTTGTGTTTCTGGTACCTGGAGATGGTCTCTGTCCTCTATGGAAGATGGGCTGGACAAAGAAAACAGACCTAGAGCATATAAGGCCAAGAATGGACGTAGGAGCTTCAACATTAATGCTTCCTCTTATGCTTTTCCTCGGTTAACTTCATATCTGTGAATGACAAATTACCTTGGGAGTCCACATTAGCTAAATTGGAGAAAATTATTGCCTTATCACGAAGGCAGACCCTCATCTTCTATCTTTAGAATATCACTCTATCCAGTCCAAATGTGCATATGCCTAGTTAATGTGAGTTGGCTGGGGAGCTTTATAAATAGTAGAGATTTCTGAGCTCTCATTAGAGTTGGAGCCCCTGGGCCTTTGTGGAATCTTGCAGGGGGTTCTGATGACCAGCTGGACATGGAGCTCACTGAACCTTTGCGATTTCCCCACATCCAGCCCTATCCCTTTCACACAGCCCGCTCTCCACACTGTTCCTAGTTCTGGCTCTCATAGACAATTTGATCATTCGATGTCCAGGTTCTTCAGTAACCTCCCCCTCTAAACCCTTTCAGGAGACGTGAGGGACTTTCTGGGCTATGCCCTCCACTTTATTCATGGTTAACTTCTGACTATGCTGCTGCATACAGTGGCTGCTCTCTGTTCTCTCCTTTATCCTGTTTTGTGTATTGTCTTGGAATTAAATGATCTCTCTGTGTAATTGAATGAGATTACACCAAGATTACATTTGTTCAACATGAATTCAAGACATTTACTGAGCCAGAATCCTGGGCAAGATAGACCATCAGACCACTTTCAGCACACAGTTCTGTTCTAGTAGAGAGAAAATGATACCAATGAATAGCAAACACTGGTAAGGACTCTCTCCCCTCATCGCACCCTAGAACACACACTCTGTTAAAAAAAATTGGTATTCAATGTAAACTTATTTGAAGCCATAAGTTCTAGGTATATTAAATAATTACTCAGTATTCATTAGGTTTGGGGGTTGTTAACAGAAAAGTCTCATTTAGTTGATCTTCAGGAAGAACACTATTTTTATAAAGGCATTTATAGGAAAAAAATTACTGAAATTTAGATACTACAGGCAGAACATAGAAATAAGTTCTGCTTGGGTTGTTTTTACATGTTATAAACTGCAATTAGATATTTCAATGAATAAAACAATGAAAATAACTGAAACAAAGTGCTCTGCCCTAGAGCTAAAGTTCTTTCTGGTACAGAATATCAACCTGTGGGGGATCAGTAATATTCTACAGTATTCTGGTTAATTATCACTGGAATAATTGGCTCCATCTTAGATAACTTTTTCTATAAAGTGATACTTGCTTACTTTCACTGTTTACAATCTAAAACTTTAAAATTAGTTAAAAAAAAAAGAGTCAGAGACAGCCCCTGTTCCTGCTATTAAGAGTCCCATAAGAGGACCATCCTACACAACTGTAACATATATCCAAAGCAACTAGGTCAGTCTCATGAAAACTCCCTGATTGGTGGCTAAGTCTCTGTGAGCCCCTATGACCCCAGGTAAGTTGACTGTGTGAGCCTTCCCATAGTGTCCTTGACCCTTCTGGCTACTAAACCCCTTTGTCCTCCTCTTCCACAGGATTCCCGAACTCTACCTAATGTTCAGCTGTGGGTCTCTGCAAATCCCATCATCAGTGGCTTGATGATGCTTATGTAATGACAATTGGGCTAGGCACCAGTCTGGTCACAGGAGATGGACAGTTCAGGCTACATATCCACTATTGCAACCCTTTTACTGGCTTTGAGATCCTACTTCTCACACTGGGTCACCTTGCCCAGCCTTAATGCTTGGGGAGGTGCTTAGTTGTACTAAAACTTGATATGCCATACTTTATTGATACTCATCGTAGACCTGCCTTTTCCTGGATAGAGACAGGAGAAGAGGGGATGGGTGTAGAAGGGGAATGGGGGAGAGGAATTGGGAGGGGGGATTGGGTGGGGGAGGCTGCAATTGGGATGTAAATAAGTAGATTAATAAAAAATGATTAAAAAATCCTCTACGTATGAAAAGCCAATACTACTATTCTTCTAAATGAACAGAGCAACAAATGACTCCTATGGTCATGTCCATAGGTGAATACACTGCTCTCCCAACATCAGAGAAGCTTCTTGCAACAGACCCACAACTAGACCATGTGCAGAGAGTGAGAGACTTTGGAGCACTCAGACCAAAGTGGGATGTCTTATCAAACTCCACCCTCAAGGCTCAGGATCTATGTGGAAGGGGAGGGGGCAGAAAGATTGTGAGGGCCGGAGGTGATAAATGACTCCAAGGAAATAGGGTCTTCCATACACATAAAGACTGACAAACACAGGAACTTACAGAAGCTGTGAAAGCAAGCACAAGACCTGCATAGGTTCAAGCCAGACAAAATCCCAGCACTGAAAAGGGAAAATGAACACAGAGTCCCACCCCTAGCCAAGATACCTGTTTGCAATTGGCAGCTGTTGGAGAAGGAAACTCAGTTTTCTCCAATGGAGTGTCACTGAAGAGAACAATTCAAATCACTGAGAGGAAGTGCTTTGCCCTAGAGCTAAAGTGTGGTATACCAACCATACTCCAGGGCAGGCTGCATGCCTCATACAGTTGGTCAACACCAGTCAGACTTCTTGGTGTGGTGTGTGTGTGGCATGTTGTGGGGTGCATGTGTGTGTGACACACTTGTGCATTGTTTTTTTTGTTTGTTTTGTTTGGTGTATTTTAAGAAAGAGAGAGAACATGAAGTGGGTGGGTAGAAAAGGGAAGATCTGGGAGGAATTCATAGGCAAAACACATTAAATTAATAATCAAAACATATTAAATGAAATTCTCAATAGATAACTAAAAATATAGAAAAGATTTCAGAAAAGGAAAGCCAGTAGAATCATTAGCTAAGTGACTTAAGTCTTCAAAATTGAATCAGATCCAAATGTAGGTAGCTGGTGCTAAAATGTCAGAGCTCTCCAGAGAATGAACACAATTCCATCTTCAGCACTGCTCTCAAGTCACTCTCTTTTGCCCCTCCTTCTACCCATCAGCAGAATCTACCATCACTGTTGAAGGATAAATTGATTTCCGCTAAGACTCACTTCCAGGTTTTAAAATATCTACAGTTTCAATAAAATCCGAGACTTCCATCTAAGCTGAACCCCTTACTCCCTCTCCAAGTTCCGGTCTGATTTTGCCTGGGAGAGATGTGTTGTCTTCTTCCACTCTCCTGCCTCATCTATTGTTCAGCTCATTATGCCTGGGTAGATTCTCCAGCCTATGCTTGCCTGGGAGGATGGGAAGGAGAAGTAGGTGACGGTCATGGCCCACTTGACCATTGCTCCCTTAACCTTGTTGGCTGCCTCTGTCCAGACAATGACTTCTCTTTTCTGGGGTATCTTGGTCATTTTCAGAGATACCATAAGAGTACTCCAATCACACTGTTCCCTACTGAGGTGGTCAGAATGCTTGGTTGATCCTTCTGGAACAACTCCTGGATGTCTGACCCTGACAACTGGGGTCACAGTCCCTTATTGTGGCCACTCAAGATCTTGGTGGTATCCCAAATTCAAGTCTGATTCCTCCTAACATTGATACTTTGCCTGTGAGACAGTCCCAGGTCAGCACCGTGGGAGATGCTGACAGTACCCCTTTCATGGTCCCTGTACTCTAGGCTGGCGCAACTCACTACCCGTCTCTCCCACTTTTCATAAAGCAGAGAGGGAAGACATTCACCTGCCCTTCCTATAGACCCTGAATCTCAGTGACATTTTTTTCTGAAACATTTGGGGAGGCACCTTATTTTTCCTCTCCATCTAAACCAATGACTCAATAGTCAGCAAGTTCCCTATCTAGCCTGCATCATTGAGGGCTTGAATACAGATAGACATCATGTCGTGAAGGATTTCATAAGCAAGATAAAAAAGGACCAAAAGTACTTTAATTACATTAAGATATTTTTTAGAGAGATGTCACTGTACAGCTCTGGCTGGCCTGGAGCTCACAAAGATTTGCCTGCCTCTGCTTCCCAAAACTGGTGATAAAGGAGTGAGCCACCACATCCAGCTACATTAAAATATATGCCAAGTAGGTGCAGGATTCAAGGCAGCAGATACCACTGAGGATGAAGAGGAGGACAGACCAGAAGAATACTCAGTAGGCTTCTAATGTTTTCTTGGCACTTCATTTTTTTCTAAAAGATTCATTACAAGCATACAAATGACTATAACACATTCCGTCTGGGTGGTGGAACAATAGCTTCTTGCTTGTTTATAAAGCATTTGTATACATCTGAAATACTTTATAATTACTATTTTCTCAATTTTAAGAAATGTCTAATACTTTCTTATGTAGAACTGAATCAAGTGACTATAATTGTGATTCACTTAAGATAAATACCATGAAAAATTCAGATCCATACAAGATCAATTAGAGTGTTATTAATCACATGTTAAAATGCATTCACTATACAATTCACAAAATAGGATGTTTTATGATGCAATCAGAATTATTCATTATATAATTGTGTGATTTGCATTTAACTTTCTAAACTATTCCTGCCTTAGAAATCAAGGTACACCTGTTAATTCATCTTCCCTGTACATGTTTAAAGAGATTTCTTTTGGTATAATTTCAGATGCAAATGCAAGTTGCTGGTTGAGAAAAGCAATTTTTCTAAGAAAAGAAATCCTTGTAGAATCATCACCATGAGATACTCATGATGCCCTGCCCCCTTGCCATATTATGTCCTGGAATGTAATAGACGCTGTGAACACTTTTTGGGAGGGAATACTGCTTTTGTTTTAATGGGAGTTAACAAGAAAACAAACCACTGATCTACACACCAAGTAGCATGAGTGTCTGTGTACCGAAGCCCATCAAAACTTGGGCAGCTTTTCTTCTTGTCTTCATTTTCTTCCTCGAGTTTCCTCTGAGCCTCCTCTTTCTCTTTGACCCGTCTAAGGCAGTAAGCTTTCTCTTGTTCTCCGATTTGCTGTTCAACTGCTGGGTAGTCCTGTAATGCCTGGATCCTTTCAGAACGCTCTATTTCTTTGCCATCCAACCACTTAAACAAAAAGCAACAAAAAGTACAATTATTCAATTCAGCCAAGGAAATGATTCATGGCTGTAATATTAGCACTCAGGTGACTGAGGCAGGAAGACTTCCAGGAGTTCAAGGACAGACTATGCCAACTTACAAAGGTAGGAGGAAGGGGGCTGGGAGAAAGAAATGAAAGAAGAAGGGAAGATGGGAAAGATCAGCCCCAAGTTTATGTTGATGGATATATTTTTAAATTAGAAGTAATAATGCCACAGCAACAGAGAATTAAAACAAAGTAATTAATGGGAAATATCTAAAATATTTGTCTAAATCAATGCTTATTTCATACAAGTAATAAAGTTTACAAAGCATCATTACTGGAAATAAGTGGGTCTTCTGTCAAAATAATTAATGACAGGCTCTCAAAATATTTCTATTAATTTCATAACTGCTTACTATATTAAGAGTGTTGATGCTTAAAGCAAATCACAGCTCCTGTAACAATGGCATTCTGCAAGCTTCTTCATGGAAGATCATGTGCCACCCTGGAGGACATTGACAAAGTGGTCTTTGTTGTAGACAGTGTTTACATGATATTTATATAATTTTTACAAATTAAAATGTGTACATACAGGATGAGAGGGTGGTTCAGTCAGTAAATTAAGGACTACATTCTACCCCTTGTACCAAGGTAAAAAGCCAGGCATGGTGGTGCACACATGTAATTCCAGAGCAGTGGAGCTAAACACAGGTAAGGCCCTGGGCTCTTTGGTCAATTAGCCTACCCTAATTGGTGAGCTCTAAGCCCCAGCGAGAGTCACTGTATAAAAACAAACAACAAACTGTATACAAGGTGACTCCTTTGGAGGAATTGTACCTGAAGTAATGCTCTGCACTCTATCTACATATACATACAATCCCAATATGTATCCTTGCCCCCACATGAACACACAAGCACATACATACATACATGCCCCACCCAAAAATACAAGCAAATGGTAAAAACAAAATGCCAACTAATATACAAGATGTCAAAGCTTCCAGTTCAAAGAGATCTGTTGTTAGCCCACCTCATTCTACAGAAAGAGGTAGGAGATTTAGATTGCTGCCCTTGGCCAACAATGGTTTCCCTTAGTGCCTGTGATATAGTCACGGCGAATGTCACCACATCTGGTCAAAAAGACTTAGATGTGATATAGTTAATGATCTTCAGTGAGCAGCTGGATTACTATCGGATTATAGAGAGCCTATAAGTAAGAAAGTTGGAAGCCTCAGAGTTAGAGAAGTAGGTGAAGACAGAGGACTTGAACTTGTGAATTTCATAGTCTGACTAGTTCCTGGACCCATTTGCCTACTCACATTTACATATTTAAAATGTGCAGAATACTGAATTCCTTTCAAAACCTCAGCTCCTTTTTAAATCCATTCTTGACCATTTTTTAAAAAGGTGTATCTCTCTTCTTGTGTGTGAAGAGATAAATCATACATCATTAAACTTCATTATATAAAACTGAAAAGAAAGGAAAGAAGGAAGGAAGGGAGGGAGGGAGGGAAGCAGGGAAGCAGGGAAGCAGGGAGGGAGAGAGAGAGAAAAAAAGAAAGGAAGTGGCCATAAACCCAAAGATACAGTCGCCCTCAAGAGGCGGCAAGCAGCAAAGCACATGTTTTTCTTTATGACTAAGCTTCCTTTCAACACCTAGATTTCTATCTACACCTACATTTCACATTTCAGACCTCTGACCCTCTGAACCCTAGGGTGAATTTGCCTAGCTTTAAGGCTTTAAACTTGTGTGAAATAGGAATAGGAAACAAGCACAAAGTGAATTTAAAGAAAGACAAATTTAATGAAGTATAAAATTGCCAACTAACTATTAGGATAAGTCATAGTATACATTAAAATGATATTGAAGAGATGAGGAAGTATGTTTTCATGAGATTAATACAGCTGCTATGCATAGACTAGAGATTTCATTTTAAGCTTCCTGGCACCCAAAGTAAAAGAGAAAAACATTATTAGTTGGATGTTTAGTTTTTTTCACTCTCTTGGATTTTAAAATATATTAATTTCTGGCTTCCATCTAATACATGGCTTTAAAACAGATCTTTAAAGGGGAGTGTCATAGTGGAAATCAGAAGAAATGTTACATGCTATCTGCAGAGAAATACATTAGCAGAGTTCCAGGCTTCTCAAAGGCTTTGTTTCCAATATCCATCCTTGAAGACTGAGCCCAAGGTGACAACACTCCCTTGAAGCTATCATTTAATGTGATAAGTGGCTGTAGTTCACTTTCTAGAAGCAACTCAGTTCAAGCTTGAGTTAAGGTCTAATCAAGCTGGAAAATTCTGAATGAAATATATTCATGACATAAATAACATAAATCTCTACAATAAGCACAATATGTAAATTTGCAAGTAAATATTAGCATCTGTATGTAAATTAGACCATAAAATATTAACATAAATATAGATTGGACATTATTGCATTACATTGGGAAATTCTAGTTAAATAGAATTTTTTAACCCAGGATTCTGATGAACTTTGGGAAGCAAGGTGCTTGGCTGTTCTTGGTTGTGTCTGGAGCATATTTGCCTATTTGATTCATAATGTCTTCATAAATGTTTTAAATTTTTATTTAATCACATGTACTGTTCCTAAGAACATGACGAAAGTCCCCTCTATCACCTACCAGACTAGAGACCTCATACAGAGAAGTGGCTTCTCATTTGGCCCTGTGCCCAGCACCTATCATAGGGACTGCATTTATTTGAAGATTTCTGTGAGGCACTGTCTAAACTTCACCCACATATTTTCCAAGTCTGAGCAACCCCTTCGGAGCTAGGCAGGCCCAGAGTAGCAAAGGCAGTGGAAGCTTTATCGTTTCCTGACCTTCCTCCAGGCAGGGTTCCTGAACCTGGAGAAGCAGGGTTTTCAAGCTTGGTGATGATAACCTTGCATGGGTCCACACTTATTGATAACTGTACATGGTACCCACGTTTGCTGGTGATAACTGTCATGGGTCCACACTAATGGTAACCATGTGTGGATATGCAGTTACTGGTGATAACTTCATTGGTCCATGCTTACTGGTGATAACTGTCATGGGTCACTACAGAGGAAAGCAAATGGGGCTTCACTAAGGTGCCCTAAAGAAACAATAAACATCCAGCTAGAGATGAGTAAAATAAAAAGGATCTGCAGCTCAAAGTTTGGATAGTAAGTAACACCATGCTGTGTGCGGCCATGGTCAGTCCCCACTCATTACCAGGAGTGATGCAGACTTCAGGAAACCCTAGTGAATGGTTGGGTCTCCTCACACATTCTCTGTTCTTGGAGGCTGAGTTGAAGTTCTCACTCCAGGACCATAAAAATTGACTATTTGGACATAGGAACAGTATAGGTATGATTCATTTGGGGGGGGAACCATTGGAGTAATCGCATATAGCTAACTGGTGTAATTACAAGAACTCCGTGGGAAGGAACAGAGTCTAAGAATGGTGTGAAATGATGAGGGCAGAGGGCAGAGTGACAAGCATACAGACAAATAATGCCAAGTAGTGCCAGCCAGACCTACGAGGTAGGAGATAGGCATAGAGTCTCACCCTCAAGGACCTAAGAAGGAGCCAACCCAGTCTAATTTTCTATACCTTCATCTGGACCATTTGTTCCCTGAGCTATGGGGTAAGCGGCTTCTGTCATTTAAGCCACAGATAGACTGTGCTTTTCTCACTGAGATCCTAGCAAATTAACACATCTACCCCCACTACTCCTTTCAAGCACACCTCACAGACTCTGGATGACACTGTAACTAAGATTTGAAAGTGCACCGCTCTGTTTCTAAACATCAGTAAACATGTTTCCTAAAACTATTTTTCCACAAGCACCAGTGGCCTTGTGTGGAGGCTGAGTGAGTGCAACCTTCTGAAAAACTTGATCCAATGGCTTACACAACTTTGAGAGCAGCAGTGGGCATGTGTATGGTGTACAGTGGGGGTCCAGCGTCAGACACGGGCACTAGCAGAGCCCTCCTGTTCCATTTCCCAGGAGTGTCAGACCAAACAGGGAGGAGCAATTTTTGAGCTCCAACTTCACATCACTAATACACTTCACGGTTGAGCCTGGGACCTCAGAGACATAGTGAACAAAGCACCCTGTACTACTCATAGCCAAACCCATTACCTAATGATATCTCACAACATTGACCTGATCACAGGCACACAGACAAGTTCAACTGTAGATGCCATGCAGTCCCAGTCCCTGATCCCTTCAGGTTAATGATGTCCATGTTCAGTCACCAGGATCCAATTCTAGCACAAGCCACTTCACTTCATTCCTTTTCTAGGAACACCTCGTCAGATGATGGCCACTTAGCTTACATGTTAAAATGATTTATCTCTTATTCTACATTCAATTATCTGACTTATTTTTATAATCTAAGACATTTTATATCAGAATAAATGTGTTCTAGACTATAGCAGTTGTTAAGCCCAGATCACGGATTCCCCCCAAAACCAACTAGGAGACCGAGTCCTGTATTAAAAGAGCCTTTATTCTTATACAAGTTTTCAAACTCAGACTCTCTGTGTGTCCAATGTATTAGAATGATCGGAGAGCCCCAAGCTCAGTTAGGGTTAAATTTTTATACTAGCAAAGGTGGGGGTGAAGGATTTCTAAGGTTCAGGAACCCTGATTGGCTGACATTTGTCTAGGGGTGTCCTGGTGAAAAGTGATGGTTGTGTGCTGGCAGGTGATCCTATCTACAAGGGTTGGAAAATTAGGAATTTCCTTTTGATGGTCTGGGTAGACTCAGCTTGTGGTCTTTCTTGGAACCAGGTAATGCTTTAGGGTAAACTGAGACTCAGGCCTACATTGAGCTTGTCATGGCTAGGTCCTATAGCAGCCAGCGATTTCTCAACCACAGAGAACATTGAAGATGGAAGAACAAATATCCAGTGAGAACTAAGTCACACACACACACACACACACTTAAAAAAATTCTCTGAGCTACCTTGTAGTAATGCCCTCCTCATTCAGCAAACCTCCTGCTCCATACTCATTGAGGAATAAAGGGTGGAGGACCTCAGTAGACTTTATGCCATAAGTGTAATGTTAAAAATAAAACAGCACCATTCCCTGAGGGGTGGCCCCAGGCAGCAGGCCACGAGGGGCAGTGGCTCCCAGGCAGGGAGCTGCACAACCTGTGAGAGACCTCAGTGGGTTTGCCGGATCCGTGGAGGGTGAGAGATAGAAATAGATAAGCATGCCATGCAAAGTGAGGTTGGATATTTATTCAGTGGGTTATGGAGGGGAAAAGAGGGAAGGGGAAAAGGGAGAAGGATGGAGAAGAGGGATAAGGGGAGAGAGAAAGAGAAACAGAGAGGGAAGAGAGGAGAGGAGAAGCTACCTCTTTGGAAGAGAGATGGAAAAGAAGGAGCTCAGGCTAGAAGCAGAAGGAAGATCTGCTTGCCTGGATGAATGGGGTAGGGAATGGGCAGGACTTGTCTCTTAAAGGGACAGAACAGATCATTACATTCTCATTTCTTTTTTATAATAAAGAGTTGGGAGTTTAGGCATAACAGGTTAAAAGAATCGGGACAGTGGATTCTTAAGACTGATTCCTGCTTATTTATGGGTGTCGTCTTGGAGGCAGAACGTGAGAAAGCTGGGGTAGCTGGTCTCTTTGCTCCTGTCTGGTGTTTGTGGTATGGAAATGTCTTGTGTCTCTTACACCTGTTTAAGGTATTGGCAGAACAGAGGACAAAGTTAAGTTTAGGGGAAAAAATTAGGACCAGGGAATTGAGAGGGGTGTATCTAACCTGTTTAAGGTGGATCCTTTAATTTGGCTCCCTAGAATTCACAAGAATTTTTTTAGGTTTGTGAAAATATAAGTTTTAAACAGCAGCATATTTATATCAGAATGACTGT
>LOEQ01006085.1:46722-59863 GCA_001685075.1 Bramus lutescens
AGATAGATAGATAGATAGATAGATAGATAGATAGATAGATAGAGATATATAGATGGTAGATAGAGGAGACAGAGAGAGATATTACATCCTATTGGCTATGTCTCTCTGGAAATCCCAGCTATTACATGCTGTGAGAACTCCTCCAGCCAATGGCCTTTGAGATACTGGTCCACTTTGGCCGTGACCTTGGCTACTATAGAAATAAATGTAGAAACATGCGTACCCTCTTGGCTGCTGGATTCCATTCCTGTTCTCTGCTTGTGCAAGGGACTGTTGATCTTTGAGCTTACCCCTAAATAAAGAAGCCTTTATTGTACTCCACTCTGAGCTGTGTGGGACTACTTTATTGTAATCGCCAACAGATACCACCCCCAATATGTTAACAGTCAAGCAGAATTTAAATGTATCTGGTTTCTCATAGCTCTCTTGAATCTTTTTTTTTATCTTTGCTCTTATTTTTTTCCCTCTCTTGACACAGATCGGAAACGAGAGACTTCTCCTCTAGAGCCCTTTAAGAACACAGGGACAAACAGAGCAGCTGTCTGGAAATGGGAGGAAAGTAGGGTTACTTAAAATATTCTGAAGTGGGAAGACACCAGGAAGTTGCCTCATCGTGGGCTGGTTTTCTGTGAACTTTCACGCAAACACTGGGTGTGGTCCTGAAGAACGAGGTAAGCCCAAGGTAAACCTGAGGCTGGAAGGCTTAACCCTGGTGTTCCTGTTAGTGGTCCTGTGGTAATCTCTGTAGAGACCAGGTTCATGACCTTGGGCTCCTCCCCTCTCATCCCCCTTCCCTCCCATCTCCTCCTCTCCCATCACTCCCCTCCCCTCCCATCCCTCTCTGTCCATACCTTCTGACCCATCCCCTCCATTTCCTTTCCCTCTGGTCCCTTCTCTCTCCTCCCTCCCTTCCTTCCTCCTTTCTGCTCTCCCTCCTTCCCTCCTCCCCCATTCCCCAATTTATCTCTCCTTTTGAGACAGCTTCTCACTAAGTAACCTAGGTTGGCCTTGAACTCACGTTTCTCTGGCCTCAGTTTCCCAATGTTAGGTGTACAGGTATGTGACTTCACTACCATGCCTGGCTAAATTTCTCTTTCTTGACAGAGAAACTTGGATAATTTTCTCTTGGAACTGTCTCAGCACTGCATTACAGCTGAAAACCTTTAAAAGCAAAGAAACAAATGAACCCTCTCACATTGTATTTGGATGTTAACACAAATGAATTTAAGCTATATGGTCAATTTGTTCAAATTAATGCTTATTTAAAGCTTTTAAAGCAATCATCTTCATACATGAGCAATATTTCCACAGCATCAAACCAAGGAGTTATTTTTTAATAAACAATGATAAAGAGGGTCCTTAGGAATGAGTGTTTCTCCCTTGCAAAAGCATTATTATTATTATAATATACCAACAGTCTAGCTCAAGTAAAAACTGTTGGAACCCAACACTCGCTTTCCATTTTTAATCAAGTGTTTGGGAAATAATGTCTGTGAGTTCTGCCACACCGCAAAACTGACTTTCTGCAAGTCTCAGATTTCAGACTGTTACTCACATCAAAGACTACTTATAGCCCGATTTTGGAGACAGTCTATTATCGGTCTCCATGCGGAGGTCTTCCATCAGCATCCTCTCCCAGGAGACCACCTGTGTCCATGCCGCCTTGGCCCAGCTGTAGATTGGGGAAGAATAAGGAGCGCAGAAAAATCATTTCCCGTGGAGAAGGAGCTTCCCCTCCTTGAGACTCCACAGATGTCAGAATGACTGAGAGATGCTAAATCCCAATCAGTAAGTCAATTTACCTCCAATCAGGCAGCAGCTAGCCATCTGGATTAAAGGATTTACCTCCAGAGAGCAGTCTTTTTCCTTGATCAATCCTAACACTGTGACCCACAGACATGGCTCAGAAACATCCAGAGTGATCGCTGGAATTTCACCAGCAAGAGAGGAGAAAGGTTAAGTTCCCTTGCACTCAGAGCCATCAGAGAGCATAGTGTACCATTTTGTCTAGTCTGGGGTTTAGGTTCCCACCGATACTCGTGCATGGACTGGAATCATTGTTTGGATGTGTCTGTTTTTCCTGAACTACCAGTTTCTTACATCAATAGACAATAACTTTACTCTTAAGTTTATTAATTTTATTTTATTACCTTTAAAATATTTTTGATCTGCATGGACTTTAAAAAATTATTTATTTTTATTCATATATGTGAATGCCTGAGTGTATGCATGTGCACTGTATGTATGTAAGAACCTGTAGAGGCCAGAAAAAGGCAGTGGGTCTCCTAGAACTGTAATTATAGATGGTTGTGAGCCAGCATATGGGGCTGGGACTTGAATTCAGGCTCTCTGCAAGGCCAATTAAATACTTTTAACCATGGAGCTGCTCCTTCACATTTTATTTGAGAACAAGCCTTATCTCACTTATAATTGTTTATTAAGTATGTCATGTACCTGCTTAGCAGGAGAAATGCAACAGACTGGCGGTCTGAATGCTTACCATGTAGAAAAAGCGGACAACTCACGTTTCTGTAGATAGCTAGGCACTGTTAGGGTCATTTATTACATTGGGTTTAATATTGAATTTTTATTATTTTGGTTCAGAAGGTAAGGTTAGTCTTAATGAAAGATGGTCAATCCGTGCCACCAAATAATTGCCTAAACTCTTACATCATCCATGCTCCTCAGAGAAGCAGCTCTCAAACTCTGGAGATTTGCAGCAAGGACTTGCTTGACTTGTCCAGCTCATTTAGAATGGATAGAACCAGGCAAATCCAAAATCCAAGGCCTAAAGGCAGGCAGTGAGCAAGGGTCTGCTGGAAATCTCAGGCAGAGATGAGCCATTGACTCGCTTCTTCAGGGAAGCCTTGAGTGTGCTCCTAAATCCATTCGCCTGATCTTGTCTGGGTCATCCGTATTATTCCTGATAACTTCGAATTTTAAGGTCTGCTCATTACAAACTTCTTTCTGCAACCATAGTTCTTCCTGTCCATATAGCATTGCTAGAGTGCCAGCGGTGAGTCCGCCTCCCATGCATTTAGGTTTTCTTTTTGAGGCAGAACCTTCACATGCTCCTTCTGGCCTGAGCAGATTCTAAAATCATCCCCAGTTAGGTCTCTATCTTTGTTGTCTTACCATGGTCTTTGAGGACCACAGAGAGTTCACCACTGTGGCACAGCTTTGCAGAAGATGAAACCTGTTAGCTTTTCCTCCACCCAGCCTCATTGTGCACAGATGATTATGTCTGATACCCTAAGGATTATTTTAGATTGTTACCTAGTTTTGGAAGAAGATAACATTTCAGAAAAAAAATCAATTGAATTTTGGTGGAGGATTAAGAGATATGTGTTGGGGTTGGGGGGTTATTAGCAATACTTATTTTGTAGACCTTTTATTGAGATTTCAAAATAATAAATAATTCTCTAAAATTTATTATTAAAATCATTATATAAAAAGAAACATTTTAAGAAGCCAAAAAACTACTTCTACTTCATAAAAAGTGCAATTTGTAATCTTAAAAGAAACAAGTGATACCCTAATTTAATTAAAGATTTGATAGACGTATTATGTTTCCTCTTCAATATTTCTAATCTTTTTTTCCTGATAATTCAGAAGAATGTTTTCTCCAGAGGTTTGAACTATTTCTCAAGCTTCATATCTGAAATTATTATTCTTCTTTTAAGGGCAAACCAGTTATATATAATTAATTTTCTCATTTCTAAAGCAATGAAAATGACTTTTGATTTTGAAGGAGTAGGTAGAAACACAGTAAACATGAGTACTCAGGCCTATTACTGTTCCTGCAATTGTTTTATCTCCCAAAAAAACTTCCCCTTACTTTATACATGAGGAAATGAGACAAAGGTAATTGATCTGTAGGGCAGAGCTAGAGTGTTACTCTCCAGTTACCAACTGAATATTCTAGAATGCACTTCCCAGAGTCACCACAGACCCCACAGGCTAAAAGCCCAGTCCCAAGACTCCTACCCATTTTCATCTTTGGTTCAATCCTCTGCCAGAGAAATTCACGTAACTAAGAAGAAAAAGAAAAAGAAAACTCAACAGTTTGCATACAATTATCAGTGGTTTATGAAGACTCCAGCTCATGAGAAGCCAAATGGAAGATATGCAGAAGCCAAGAAATGGGAAAAGAATACAGACCTCCACATTCTCCCCAGGAATGCCCTCAATGTGTTCACCAACCAGGAAACTATGAGAGCAAATCAAATCATGTTCTTGTTTCTGTGGAGACTGCACTAGTCTTGGGAGGCAAAGATAGGTGGATCTCTGTAGGTTGAGGCCAGCCTGGTCTACATAGTGAGCTCCAGAACGACCAGAGTTCCACAGTGAGACCTTATCTCAACCCCACAATCTTTTAATCGTGACTTAGTCTTGCTGATCAGATGCTTATGTACTGGAGGGTACTCCCCAGTTATGTCATTATTGTATAAAATACACAGCCTTAGAATTGCAGAAATCTAAGAATTTTAGGAGTTGAGAGTCAAGGGGAAAAATTGTATTTCTTCCTATACCATAGAATCTTAGAAGCATGCAATTAATTTTGGTAAGTTATTGGGCAGCATTGCTCACAGAAGTAGGGCCATTCCACCTTGACCACAGGTCAGAGAATTCAAGCCTATTCCTGCTCCTCCAAGGATATGACAGGAAGTTTGACCCAGAGAGTGGCTGTGTGCAGGATCCTTGGTCTAAGGTGTGGTATTTACATGTCCTGCCTAAACAACAGGATGCTTAACTCGATAGAGTTGCTTGATGCTCCGGGTATTGACGCAGGTAATTGCTCTGTTTGTCCTCTGTATCATGTTAAATCAGTCTTTTGCCTTCCCCCCTTTTTGATTGGGGTAGAGAAGCATATGGAAAATTAACTCAGGTGAATTCAGTATTCACTGGATTCTCCCCCAGCTCTATTCTGTGCCTCTGTTCCTTTTCTTTCATCATCTCTATTCCTCCTGCCTAGTATTTCTAATCCTCACGCTCCTACCCTGGAATGTATGAACCCCATCGAGACTGGACCCTAGCACCACAGTGTACTGCAACACTGTGGAGAAGGATGGAGTTGCCCTGGGAACCATTTTTCCATTGTCTGTACAGGCATTCCTTGTCGTTAGTGGTGCTTCCTCACCCATCGCCTCATCTGTCTGCTTTAATGCTTGGTGAAGAGCATTCTTTCTCCCTCTTCGCTTCCTTCTTCCTGGAGAGGAAGAGAAAGAAATGAAGGAAGAGGCAGAAGATTTGCTGTAGTGATTAATGGATGCCTAGAAAGCAATCTCTCCCTCACCCAATTTGATTGTTGACTTTTTCATCAGAAGCACAAGCTACAGTGCACAGCCTTTGTTCTTGGCTTTGACATAATAGTGGCGGGAGGGTCCAAATAGCAAATCACAGAAAGGCTCTTCTAATAAGGTGATGAAAAGTGTTCAACCAACACAAATTAGGGAGTTTAATCTTCCTGTTTCCTTCCTTCTTCTATTCATTTGTCTGTACTCAAAGGGCCTTTACTTCATTCCTGATTGTCAAATGTGTTTATCTGATGCCCGCTGTGAGCCTGTTACCAATAGCCCTCTCTTGAGTGAGAGACCCGTGTGTACAGCCGGTGTGCACCAGGGACACATCACAGGACCTCCTGAGCCTTAGTTCCTCTTCAACCACCCATAGTTTTGTTCAAGTTCAGTCAGATGATACATAGTACTCAGTAGTACTCAACAAAATTACTATATGCTATAAATAAAAAAATGATGGATTATGAAATCAATTTCCATTTCCTTGTTTCTAAACAACTAACTGGGGATCACCCTTGATTGTTTAGTATGATCCCTTGGTCCCC
Source organism: Bramus lutescens (assembly GCA_001685075.1). Classification (NCBI taxonomy): domain Eukaryota; kingdom Metazoa; phylum Chordata; class Mammalia; order Rodentia; family Cricetidae; genus Bramus; species Bramus lutescens. The sequence goes on from LOEQ01006085.1 coordinate 52,565, forward strand.
ATTTTGCCCCGGAGATCATAATTCATTCTAGGAAGGACCTCTCCTTTGTATGACAAGTGGTGTTCTCTGCATTTTCATGGATTGCTGTGTCTGCTGGCTGTTTCTAGCCTTCAGTATGTGCTGTAGAGTGCTGGGTCACTTGACACCTTTGGGCAGACACTCTTGCTTACTCTCCTGAGATCAGGATCTGCCCAAGGTAGAGCAAGCTGTGAAGAGAGACTCCAGCTTCAGACCAGCAGATGACTGGAGGTCTTCACTCAGCTCCACATCTGGAAACACAGTAAAGATGCACTAGTTTAGGGAGACTTGTTCAATGGTTTCCTGCTTCTATTTTGAGTGTTAGTTTTCTGTTTTTCCTACTTCACCACCATCTTGGTCTTAACGTGCTGAGATATCAGGATTTCCACCTAAGAGACCAAGCTGCTGGATTTCCATGGCTCTGTCTGTGCCTGTGTTTTGGAGCTATCCCACAGGCACTGTCAACTGCCATGCGCCCCTTTCAAAGGTCAGGAGGAAATGCAAAATGTTATAGCTATCTTCCAAGAGATTCATAAACCATCCATGTGATTTATTAAAAATGACTATATACTAAGGTTAGGAGAAATCTATTTAGCGATGACTTGCGGTGACATGAATTGATTTGACCATTGGATTCCTTTGTCATTGGGGGCCGTTAAAGACTCTCAGCACAGCGCCAGTATCCCCGGAACACCTTCTGTGAGATGCTGATGCACAGCGCACAGCTCCACTCTTCCTTTTAGGTATTTTCAGAAACATTGTGCTGTGGAAGTCGCAATCTGCTTTGTCCCCCTCGGAATGCACACAAGATTGGTAAATTTAGGTCCTAAGTGGTTTTATGTGATAACCTGATGAATCTGAAGTGCATGCAAATTACCCCAAGTCTGTAGCATTAGCCCTACTGTAGGAGATATTAAGCTGTGGGTGAGCAATTAAGTAGTTCAATAAAATTTGAAAGCAGAATGGATAGCACAAGGCTACTGACCAAAATTCAATTTGCCCATTATACCATTATTTCTGTGAAACTGACAGCGTGGTATACTCTTGGAATAAAGAGCCATGTAGCATTCTCTTAACACTACCTTGATCTGGAGAATGCAGCTGTAAAGGAAGTGGCTTGCTCAGATAGGCAGAAAGGGGAACACGGTCCTGGTTGGAGTCCTACTTTGCGCGTTCAAGGACAGCACTTACCTGTGCCTTTAGGGATGTCTACATTCCAAGGGGCTCATGTGACTTTACACATATTTGAGTGATAAATCTAAATTTATAATTTGCTCATTTAGAACTCAACTACTGCTTTTCAAGACAGGCAGTATTTTTCTACAAGGGGGGGGGTGGAGACAGAGATACCCACGTCTGTGCATAGCCTGGTACTTTTCAGAAAGATGTTTCAGGCCCCTGCTCCTCTTCCTCAGGAATTTTGCTCCTGTTCCTTCTCCATTTCATCAGCTTAGCTCTTCTCCAAATTCCATTCTCAACAAGCTGCAATATTTTTTAAAAGATGGTATTTTGTATGTATTTTTGTCTGCATGCATCTGCATGCAGTTCCCTCAGAGGCCAGGAGAGGGCGTCAGATCCCCTGGGTGTGGCGATAGCAGACTGTTGGGTTCTACGTTATGTATCTATATTCCGAGGTTCATGTAAGTTTCTCAGATGCAAAGGGGTCATGGGTGAAAACTGAAGACTTGATCCATCTGTGAACAGTGGGCCCCTTAGTTGAGTTCGGGTCATCTGATTTGTCCCTGGAGGAGTTTTTTAATAATTAAATGATAATTTACTAGGAGAATTTCTGGGACATGGTGAAATCCACGGAGTGCACATCTAGGCTGAGAAAAGACACAAATGTCTTCTGCAGATCCCAGGGATGATGGTAACTGGAGTCACATCTTAGAGTCTGCCCAGCATTGCTGTTTACATGGTTTGCCTTGACTGCTGGGGTTAAACAAGTCTGATTTACGAATTCTTCCCTATGGATGCAATTAATAAATAAGCAGTCGAGCTGATTGAGGTTCAGGCGAGCAGGATCACATGACAATTCCTCAACCGTATGCAGTATTTACAGGGAAGTTCTGCCCCTTCTCACGCACCCCATTTCCAGTAGAGCAACAGAAGCAGCAGTGAGATCCACCAGCAGGGTGCAAGCTGGCTCTGATTGGGATCTCATGGGCGCGGTTCACAATGGCCGCTTCCGATTCCACAGCGCCATTGTCTTCCCCTTATAAGCTTGTTCAGGGAAACTCTGAGTTTCGGCCCATGAACCTCAGGGTACTTCTTAGACTGGCCGTTATAATTGCTGTCCTTAGCACAGTCTAGTGCAGTAGACACCCAATAAACATGGATTGAAAAATCAAATGGCAAACTGCTTAGAATACGCTTCTCAGATCCTTTAAAATTGAGTTAAAATACTGATTTCTTGAAGATTTATCTTGATTTTCCATCTTGTCTAATTGGACACATGGCCTTGTGTGAAAAGTTGGCACACCTCTCGGAAGACCACAGTATCATTCCTGATTTGTGTCTCTCTCCCTGGGGCATGATCGCCAATGGGCAAAGCATATTAGATTCACACCATCTCTGGCTTCTAAAGGATGCCTGTCAAAGAGGAAGCCCCCAAAGACAAGATGCAGAAGGAACTTAGGGCCCAGTTACGATCTCCAGTTTATAACCCGTTAGTAAGGAAGACCCTGACATGCTACTCTCCCCGCTTCTCTGCCTCACAGGACTTCTTGGAGGGAGTCACAGTTTGAATGCTATTTGTCTACCTTGGTGTGAACTATGGCCAAGTGTTTTGGAAGTTTTAACCCTTGCCCTATTGCAAACAATTTTTAAGTTAGCATACGAAGCAATGGATTTTATTATGGCCTGCTCATATGCATGTCACTATACTTTGTTCTCATTCATCCTCTCTTTTACCTGTTATGGTTTAAATAAAACGGCACCATTCCCCATGTGGCTGCAGTGGGCCGTGGGTTCCGAGACCACCGCGGGCCACGAAGGCAGTTGTCCCAGGCAGGGAGCCCCTGAGGGGCCTGTGGGTCATGAGGGCCAGCGGGTCTCAGGCAGGGAGATGCATGGTACGTGAGAGACCAAGACAGAGGAGCCAGTCCCACGAGGAGCCACAGGAGTGGAGGGTGAGAGACAGATGGATAGGCACGCCATGCAGAGTGAGGTTGGATATTTATTTAGAGGGTTATAGAGGGGAAAGGGAAAGGGGGAGAAGGGGAGAAGGGAGAAGAGCAGAGAGAGAGGCAGAGAGAGAAAGGAGGAGGACAGAATGGGGGGGAGGGGAGAGGAGCCACGGCAGGGGCTTACCTCTTTGAGAGAGAGACAGAAGGGAAGAACTCGGGTTGGAAGCAGAAGATCAGCTTGCCTTGGTGGACAGAGGAGGGAGTGGGCAGGGCTTGTCTCTTAAAGGGACAGGACAGACCATTACACTACCATCTTCCCCCATCCCTGTCTGCCTCTTGCTGGGCCCTTCCTTTCCCCAAATAGTCTCTCCTTCTTTCAAGATTTTAAATAAAATAGTATTTAACCAAGGACTGGGGAGGCAGAGGCAGGCAGACCTTTGAGTCTGAGGCCAGCCTGGTCTACAGAGCTAGTCCAGAATATCCAGGGCTACAAAGAAAAACCCAGTCTTAAAAAACAAAACTAGTACTGGTGTTGATTTTATCTTAACGAATCCATCTATCCTTTTTGATTGGCAGACTTGGAAAACCAGTACAGGTGTCATCAGCAGGTAGCAATGTCTCCTGGGGTGTAGTGCAACCCTTCATGTAACCTGCTCATAACCTACTGAAGCCCGTCCTCGCCAGGAACTTTGCCACCCAGGCCCGTGAGTGGGGCTGTGCACTGCTTCATTAAAACCATCATGTCTTGCTTGCATTCTAGGTCTCTGGCCCTGCAGATGACAGCTGCCTCCTATTTCCCTGAGGGTGGATTTCTTTTCCGCAGAAGTTTTCTGCCTGAGGAATTAAGTGGCAGGCCCTGCGCTCCTCCCCGCCCCCAGAGACTCAGCCCTGTGGACAATCCATCAGTGAATCCAAGCACTGACTCCCCCTTGAGACACATCTGTCCTCATATGAAAGGGGCTGCTGTCAATCTTCTGGCTGGTTGTCAATGACCTATATATAATGCCTGATTCCAGCACAGAGCTGGCTTCCATCCTCACCCAAAGACCCCTGGTACAAATAATGAGATTTGCATCTGTAAAGACTCGGCCAGCTATGGCTTCCTGATTACCAGTTGGGGCCTCAGTAAAACTGGGAAAAGCACTCACACGTGGGGGCAAACCTCTGTCAGATAGGATTAATCTTGCAGCTGTCGAAGTGAGTGATCATCAAATATGCATGCACAGTAGCATGTGTGACATGTCTTTGAAACTGAGGTTTCTGCATGCCTCCTGCGCCCGCCTGCCGAGTAAAAGATGAATTAAGCCACTTATACCTGTCTTCACTTAGAGTTTTCATCTTCAGAGCTGTTCTATTTTATTCTTATCTCCTCCTCCCACCCTGTACATACTGAATACAAAATTACAAGTTTCCGATGAGGTTCCTAACACGACTGTAAATTAGCTACACCATGACAGCATGGTAGTCAAAAAGCAAATGGAAGTATATTCTCTAACGTGAGATATTACAAAGAGCATGCAAATCAGACGTGCAAGTGTGAATAAAAGTCTTTCTTGGGGAAGATGGAGTTCACATGGGCCTGCGCATGATGGCTGAATGCTTCTCTCTCTCTTCATTTTTCCTGAAAACACATTAAACATTCCCAAGCAGGAGGCTGTGTGAGAGGTGGCATAGAACAGGATGTGGACTGGGCCTTCAGATCCACTCCACACGGAGACAGCCTCCCAGCCACCTTTATCCATTCTGGGATGGAGAACAGCTTGTTGGATCTCTCCTGGCCAGCAACCTGGGGTTGAAATGCTCTTTGCTCTTCAAACTTTGCAATGCTTTAGGCATAACTCAGCAGATCAGATGGAACCAGTCAAAATATGTAGGAAACTGGCCAGGAAAACCGGCTATCAACTATTCTTCTAGATTTCTAGTTAGAAGCATCTTGTCAACTGTCTCTTAAATGTGGGCTGAATGGAAGAATTACAATCTTAGAGAATGCATGATTTTACTTTAAATAAGAATACTTTTTATCTAGTACACTTTTGTTTAGGCTAGCACAAGGTATACCTCCTGGAACAGTGGTTCTCAACCTTCCTCATGCTGTGACCCTTTAATACAATTCCTCATGGTGTGGTGACCCCCAACCATATAAAGTTATTTTTATGGCTACTTTGTAACTGTAATTTTGCTACTGTTATAAGTCACAATGTAATTATCTGATATGTGACCCCTGTGAGAGGGTTTGCTCAACCTCCCCAAAAGGTTTCTACCCACCAGCTGAGAACTGGTGTCCTAGAAAAATTTCTGTTCTCTTCCACAATAGGAATCTGGATTTACAGACTACTACCTATGTGCTTCTTGGCAAGCTAAAAGATCTATGCAAATGTACGGAGGAAATCAGTCCCCAGAGCTGAACTTCTGAGGGAAACTGTACCAGCAAAAAGTCACCTCTTGGAATTCTGGGGCGAATGAAGTCACTAATCAGTTATCTCCAGTTGAGCAATTTGTCAACCCCCAGTGTGGTGGCTTGAATAGGAATGGCTGCCATAGGCTCACAGATGTGACTGCTTAGGCTCTAGGGAGTGGCCCTGTTGGAGGAAGTGTGTCACTGGAGGTGCACTTAAGGGTTTCAAATGCTCAAGCCAAGCCCATTGTCTCTGCTTTTCCTGCTGCCTGATGATCCGGATGTAGAACTCTCAGCTCCTTCTCCAGCACCATGTCTGCCTTCATGCCACCATGCTCCCAATCATGATGACAATGCACTAAACCTCTGTGCTGTAAGCCAGTCCCAATTAAATGTTTTCCTTTATAAGAGTTGCCATGGTCATGCTGTGTCTTCACAGCAACAGAACTGACTAAGACATTCAGTTTCAAGACAGCAATTATTTGTATTTTATTGAAATTCCAATCATAAAAAAACTGCCTCTGTTCCAGGACTTAAGATAATTCTCAGCTTGTTGTTACAATCCATTTTGTACCAGGCAGAAAATTCTGAAATGCGGACACAAATGTTGGAGTAGGTTCACAGATGACATACAATTCTGAAAACATTTTCTATTTAAGATATACTTTGGAGCACTGGCACAGTGTATTGCCAGACTCTAGCCTATATAAAGCTGAGGCAGGAGGATTATGAATTCAAGGCCAGTATGGCCTACATAAGAAAATCCTCCCTGACAAAACAAAACAAGCAAAACATTTTAAATTGTTTTGAAAATAAAAATAATTAGATTCCTACATACTGACATTCTGTTTCATCAAGCAGTCTAGGGAAGATTTTGTTCAAGTCCCCTCACCATCAATATTGCAATTATTAATTGAAGTTCATTCAGTAAAGTGTAAGTCATGCTTGTGTGTTATATGAATACACACACATATTGCTTTAGAAATAAGTTTTTAGTTTTCAATTTCAGAAACGTAGGTATCTCATTAAATCTGCTTTTCTTTTCTCCTTGGATATGAGGGTAATGTGACTTTCAAGGTCTTAAAAGGATCTACTTTTAACTTTGGAAGATGTCACAGAGATCCTCCTCCTGAAGTGTAGGTAAAGAATAAGTGAAAATTGAAGAAGTAACAGTGGAAATTATCTTTCACTAATGATCTGTCTTTGAGGAAACGATATCACGACACAATGATATGTCTTTGAGAAAACGATGTCATGACGCAATAATCTTTCTGTGAGAAAATGGTGTCATGATGCAATGATCTGTCTTTGAGAAAACGATGTCATGACACAGCTTACTGTTCTGTCCATCACTGTCACCTAATGTCCAATGCCTTTGTGCTCTCTCTATTGCTGGCCCAATTACATCCTCTTTTTAAAAAAGCATTTGGGTATAACAGATAAAAAGATGTCTAACCAGCACTAGATGGATGTAGTGTGCAACCCATGGGGTCAATTTCTTATTGTATGGATGAAAATAAATATTAACACGCGGTGGAGGTCCTTTCTGCAGAGAGGATGCTTCCGGTACCTGGTGGCATCCTAGGACCTGCCGTGGAGCAGAGAAGATTATTGTCCACAGTACTAAGCTGAGCCTGTATGCCCAGGAACTGGAGGCAGCGAGGGGTGCCGTTACCAGGTGGGGGTGATGTAGTTCTCACGTTTCCTGATGTAGGAGGGTCGTCTGTCTATGTGTTACTTTCATTGGTTAATAAAGAA
>LOEQ01006085.1:60004-79606 GCA_001685075.1 Bramus lutescens
TGAATACAATTTGTGTGTTGTTATTTCAGGGTATAAGCTAGCCATGCAGGAGCTGGGCCAGACGAAAAGCAGGGCCTTCTCCCCATCACTACAGTTTCCGGCTCTCTTCACACATCCTCTGTGTCTGCAGAGTCAGCAATTCCAAGACACAAAGGCCCCAACGTGCCTGCGTGCTGATCTTAGCAGTAAAAATCTTTACTTATTTATAAGTACACTTTGCACTTCTATTTTCATCTGAGCATCCCGAGTAGCTTCCTGGGCAGAGAGGTGTGATTAATCCCATTTTATATGATTGGGTCAAAGTTTGCCAGAAGCCATCATCTTCCCCTACGCATTTCCAAGTTAAATTTTTCTGCATGGGAAAATACATCTTGAAAAGAATTTTTCTTGAAAGGTAATACCGGGACCAAGCACACAAAGTCCTTTCCCTGCCTTTTCCTTGCATAACTCACAGACTTTTAGTCCTGAGCAGTTGTGCTAATGGAACCCCACCTCTGAATGGACATTTCATTGATTCCTTGCATTGGATGTTTAAAAGGACCGAGTATCCTGGGATGATCACGTGCCATATGGACTGAGTTGATGAAACGGGGTGGAATTTCCTCTGACCTTTCAGATAGGCTTCAGCTAGCCAGCAATAAGGGAGCTCGTGTGTCTATGGAGTCAGACTTTAGAATGTAGGACCTACCTTCTGTGTTAGACTTTTATCTCTGTGATAGAGCACCCAGCATAACAACTTCCAAGAAAAAGATGATTTATTTGGGTTCATATTTGCAGAACTATCCACCTGTAATCCTTGGCTCTGTGGAGTCTGGTCCTGAGGAGCTGAACTTTGGGAGCACGTGACTGAGCTATGGCTTCAAGGTGGACAGGAGGTGGAGGGAGAAAATGCCTGCGCCTTCCGAAATTCCCCCTTCTGCCTTTTATTCCATTTAGGGGCGTAGACCATGAGTAGGGTGCCAGGGTGCATTTCTGCAATCTCTGTTACTAAGATAAACCTCTCTAGTTTTTACAGAGTGTCACTCTCATGGACACATTCCCTGAGGCCTGCTTTACTCATCTGTGTACCTCTTAATTTAATCAAGCTGACAGGACTGACTACCCGCCCTTGGAAGGCAACCATTTGGGTCTGCCCCAGATCAGACTGTTGGCCTCAAGAGAGAAGGTAGGTCACAGAAACTTCCTTGTGATATAAGAACTTGCCGCCAAAAGAGGGTGTATCAGTCATCTTTCTTTTACTGTTATAGATATCTGGGAGAAGCAATCTGGGGGAGGCAGCGTTTATTTTGGATCACAGCCCACAGACAGCGTGTTACTCTGGGATCTGCGGTGAGGCAGCGCACCATGGGACGAACACATGGTAGAAGCCTCCTCTCCTGGCCAGAAAAGAGAGGCTAGGAGAAAGGAGAGAGCCTCTCTACCCTTTGAGGGTCTCTGTCTCTGATTCTGAAAGAAAAGGAAGAGTATAGAAGAGGTCAGAGTAGTTAATCTTTGACAAAGAATGCATCGGTTACTAATTCTAAGATGCGCTAGGAAGGTAATGGTCTCTCTCATTTGTCTCAGAACCAAGATGAGGCCAAACATTCCAACCATGGGATTACACACTGCTTAAGGTCCATTCTAGTTCATGCACCTTTTAAAATTTTTAGTTCACATAACTCAGATACAAGTGCCATTGAGTACACAGGTGTCTATTTCACTTAGCTCAAACACAAGTGTCATTGAGTTTGTAGGTGTCCATTTCACATAGCTCAGACACAAGTGCTGTTGAGTTTATAGGTGTCTATTTCAAGCTCCCTGATTTCCTGATGCCTCAACTGACAGCTGAGTTAATGATTTTTCTTCTAAGCAACTTCATGTACCAGCAAGAAGATCCCTGAACTTAGAGACAGAATCGGTTTGGGGTGACTGCCATTGATTAGCTGGGCTACTTCTATGACTCCCATAAAGTCACCAAGTCACATATAATATGGGAAAAACAGAAAAATATATAGGAAAGCATTTGTATCAACTGTCAAGCAAGAAACAATTCTCTCTCTGCATTAAGGGTTATTTTAATTAACACTAAGCTGACCCTGGCACTGAGCTGAATGCTTAATAAGTCAAATATATAATATACAAATTGGAGTATACTTAGTTATAATGTAGCCCATAATAGCAAGGGCAGAGACAGGCACTGGTCAGTCTTGAATCTTCCTAGAGTGGGCATGTTGCTGAGAGCATTGCAAACACAGCCAGGTGTATGAATACTTTATTTCAAAAGATGAACTCTTTAGCATGAAAAACTCGACTATGTATAAACATTTGCTGGTGTCTGTAAAGAGGCATCTGTACCTCACAAATGAATTTGAAAACACTAACTATTAAAGAAGAAAGGTAAGAAAGCAGGCCATCTTCACAACTAAGAGCAAAACTGGAGGAATGCATTACAGCAGCGGAGCCAGCCTGGATATCTATGAGCCAGCTGGGAACTGGAGAACTCGCTCCCCTTCCCTGGTCATCAGAACAATTCATCAAGGAAGTTCCTCACCCAGTGTTTCTGTGCTTCCTGGGTAGAGAGCAGAGTAAAGGCAAGGGAAATCCATGCTCCCTACAAATCCTAAGAAGAGTACAGCTTGGGTATTTAGGTCCAATTTAATTATTGCAATTTTACCAACAGAACAAAGCACCACCTTTACTGGGAAGATGCTGGGATTACATTTAATTGTGTTTCCTTATAGGAAGAAGCATCTCTCTTGAATTTTCACTGTGTTATTCTGTTCATTTGGGTCAATCAACCCCTTACATGGAAGGGACCATCAGTCTTTCAGAATATATCTGTTTTCATCTTTTTAAAATGTTTATTCATTGTTTTTATTTTATATCTATGAGCGTTTCCATGCTTGTATGTTTGTATATGCACCACATACATGCAATGTCCTGGAACTAGAGTTGTAGATGTTTGTGAGTTTGCTCTATGTGGGCCCTGGGAACTGAGCCTGGGTCCTTTGCAAGAGCAACCAGTGCTCTTCACTGTTGGGTTTCACTTCTGTTCCTTCTGGTTCCAATCTTAGGGCATTTATCAATAAAAAAATGTTTCATATAATATCTGTAGCCGTGTATTAGTGATAAACTCCAACACTGTTGTCATGGTCAGTGAGGGGTCCTTTCACAAAGTACCATAGACTTGGTATCTTAAACAATGGGAATTTAAACCTTGCTAGAGGAATTTATACCCTTAGCTAGAGGCCCAAAGTCTGATATCAAAGTCCTAGGAGGATTGGCTTCTTCTGTGTCCATTCCTTGGGCTTGTTGATGGTTACCCCCTGTGTCTCCAAATGGCTTTCATCAGGACCTGCTTCCTTCCTAATCATTTCTTATGGATGCAAGAGTCATATTGAGTTAGAATCCAATCTACTTTTATCCATAAACCATTACATTCAGAGATACTGAGAATTCAGTTTTAATGTATGAATTGAAGAAATAGGATTAAATTTGGCCCATATTAGTCAAGATGTCTCAGATTTTAATATAGCTACCCTTTTATAATTTCTCATTTCCAAGGACAATTTACTATTAAATCCCTTTGCGGGCTGAAGTTCAAGAATTCACAGTCCAACATTAAATCACCTTGCCCTGAGGACTTAGAAGTCTGAAGTTCGAGGTTCTCCTTAGGTAAAAACCAATCCTCTCTAATCTTGTATTCTAGCCAAGTAAAGCTTGTTTGTAGACGCGAAGAATCTCGGTTCTAGATGTCAGATCCCCTAGAACTGGAGTGGCAGATGATTGCGAGCTGCCTTACATGGGTGCCTTATGTAAACCTGGGTCCTCTGAGAGAGCAGCAAGTGCTTTTAACTTGCATCTGTCTCTTCAGTCCTTGGTCCTCTGCAAGAGTAGCTCAGCAACTGCTCCGTCATTTGGTTCCACTGGAAGGTATGAAGTTTCTTCAGCGCCCCAGAAATTATGACCTTAAGTGTTCCTCTGCTTCATATTTTCATACATGATCTTTGGGTTTTTTTCATCTTCTTTCATGTTTCTTAACTTTTTCAAAGCAGGATGTGAGGGGCAAGATAGCCCTTCAAATACAACACCAAAAAGTTTATATATATAAAAGTTTTTATATATAAACATATATTATATCATTTATATGTATGTTTATATATATACACATATACATTTGTGCGTGTGCATGTGTGTAAATAAATATATATGTGTATGTGTGTGTTTTACTTCTTTGTGCTTACTCATATATGTTTCCACATTTGTGATTTTCCAGAGTGAAAACCTGAACTTTGATTTTTCTGGATATAGTCCACCTGTTTGCTTGAGAGTGGAACATCCATATATAGTTCAGAACTGTAGGCACACACCATTCCGAAGAGTTCGCATTTTTCTACAGTGCTCTTTGATAAGGTTGGCAGATCACGTTTGTTTTGTTTTCGGAGTCATTTCGGCTTCTTACCTAAATGAAAACTGTTGGTTTTAAAACGGTATTTAATAATTTTAATTTAATTTAATAGTTTACCTTTTTCCTTCTTGCCCCAATTCTGAGTGAACTGAGATGTGAAATGGAACACAACTCAGGTAGAAATACAAGACAGGAAGTGGCTCTCAGGCCTGTCAAGTGGGTGCCAGCTGCGCTTCAGAAACAGTCTCCGCTCCTCACTGGGTCAGTGCTCTACACTAGATGCCTTGATGCCTCCCCCACAGTCCTGCAGTGAGTGATCCCATCCTAGGGGAAGCGGGGCAGTAGGCCTCGATGGTAGGGTTTCGTGATCAAGGAACTGACCTTTGCGTGCTGGCAGGGTAAGTCTCCCCACACTATCCACAAGCAGATCTGGTTGTTCTACTTTGCACTTTGTCTTGGGATGAACTGAAGGGCAGAGAAGGAGCAGAGATCATATCAACTTCCATCACAGAAGGAGAATACCAAATACTAAGAGAACGAGTTCTAGGAATGGCTATTCTTGGTGTCAGCTTCACAACGTCTAGAATTAACGAAAAACCCAAGTCGCTGGGCACACTTGTGAAGGATTTTATGTTGTCATTTGAGGTCAGAAGACCCACCCTAAATTTGAGTCACACTGTCCCTTGGCAGCCTACAGAGAGGACAAGGAAGAGAGCAGCTTTTGCTCTTTGCTAGCTCTTGATAGCAAGTCCATTCCTTACCTGGCATTAGAGCCCACTTCTTTGGGATTACAGCATATACTGAAGACCAACCGAGATATCCAGCCTCATGGACTGAAGAACTACTGGGTTCTTGAACTTTCCTTTGGTAGATAGTCATTGTTGGACTAGCTGGACCAAAGTCTGTTGGCCACTCCAATAAATGCCATACATATATAAATTCATTCTATCAGTTCCTAGAGAACCCTGACTAATACAAAGTTCCTCATGTTGATACTGACGTAGAAGGGAAGGGTTTCCTGTGTCGGAGACCAGCTTCAACAAGGACACCACTTACCAGGGGAGGTGTAATTGCAGCCATGCAGGCAGAGATGGCGCAGTTCCCCAAGTGGCTGCAGTGGGCCACGAGGGGCAGCGAGTCCCACGAGAAGAGACAGACAGACAGATGAGCATGCCACAAGACCATACGATAGGTCTCTGAAGGTGGCTGGTCCCAGGCAGGGAGCCACACAACAGGCGAGAGACAGACGGATAGACACGCCATGCAGAGTGAGGTTGGATATTTATTTAGTGAGTTATGAAGGGAAGGGACTTAAGTCACTTCCTGCTTATGTCCATTTGGTCACTTAGGCTGAAAACACCTCTTCCCCAGGTGACCTCATCATTACAGTAGAAGGAGCGGAACAATATTAGCATGCCCTGACCACTTTCAGGATGGCGCCGGGTTTGCTTTATGGTCAAAGGAGCTAGGCGACCACCTCCTGTGTCGGAGTGCGGGATGCACCAGTTAGTGCATCTCACAGCTACTCTGACCATCAAGGCAAATGTGGGAAATGGCCTGCATTCTCGGCTCCCACAGTGTACTTAAAATAGTTCTGTTCCCTCTTCCTCAATGATCCCTGATCCTTGGGAGGAAGGGGTGTGGTACGGATGCCCATTAAGGGCTGAGTACTATTCAGTCCACTAATGGACTGCTTTCTCCTTTAATTTTAATGAATTGAGTTGGGTTGACACGCTCCATTTGTTTATTGTTTGTATATAAAGTAATGCGTTTTTTGTACCTATTCATATATATTAGAATATATTTTATTAAAGATTATAAATAATATATTAGTACATATTACTAGCATTTTCCTCTTACCTTCCTCTTTCCTCCTGAACACTCAAGCACGTACCCTTCCTTTTCTTAAATAGCCCCACTGTGTGCTTCATGCCACACAAACCCACACATGTACATATACACACATGCACATACATATATACATGCACACAAGTTAAAGCGACATTCCATATGTGTTATATTGTCTTTCTTGCTAACAAATAATCCTTGCCTTCCTGAGATGTGAACCATTAGGACACAGAATATCAGGGTTTTGATTTACCAACAGATTTAATCTGCTGATACTTAACTTTTCACCTGCACTTAATAAGACAATGTTTTATACTCTTTTTATACATATAACTATTTTAAACATTACATATTAAACCTAAGCTGTTTGATAAAAAGAATTACTGAGTTTCCACCTTTTTCTGGTATTGAAAGTAGTTTAATAAATGATAGGATCATTTTTCTTTTAATGGTTAAATAAAATTCAACTGTGAGCCCATCTGGTTCCAGTATCTGCTTAGGGCTCTTTCATTAATCACCTTCCAGCCTCTGTGGTGATTGGTCTAATTAAGGTTTATATCTTAATTTGAGCACTTTATATTTTTCCAGGACATCTTTTCTTCTATAATTTTCAAATATTTTGCCCGCATGTCATACACATTATTTTATCTTTCCAAATGATTGTACTTATATGGTTTTCTATTATCTCTATTATAATAATGTTAGATGCCCAAGTTCTTTGGATACTAAGGTAGAAATAGAGAACACATGCCTAGATCCAGATATACTAAGGAGTCAACTGCAGTGCCCTGGTCCATGGCATCAAATTCCCAGCATAGTGTTAGGGCCCAGTGAATTACTGAGTGAGTTGGTTGTCTCATGTCAGCTCGGATTGCCATGTCAAAATTCCATCGACTAGGCCACTTTAAAACAAGATTCTTTTTTCTTATGGAACCAGGAAGCCTAAATTCAAGGTGCTGGTTGATCTGGGTACTAAGTCTCTCTTCTTGGCATTAAATCTTTTTTGTGTCCCAGCATGGCAGAGAATGGGACAGGAGATGGAGAGGAACAGAAAGATGGAGGCAAGAAAGAGGACGCCTGAAATACATCTTTTAAAAACAGTCTTATGTTGTTATCGTGTGTAAGTGGTTACCTACATGTACATATATGCACCATATGCATGCAGTGCCCATGGAGACCAGAAGAGGACACTGAATCTCCTTGAACTGAGTTATAGATGGCTGTGAGGCTCCATGTTGATGCTGCGAACCAAAAGGTTCTCTGCGAGAGGAGTAAGTGAACCATCTCACTGAATCATCTCACCACCTCTGATGCACAACTTATAAAGATATGAATTTCAACATGAGGACCTCACTTGAACCTGTTCACCATAAAAAAGGTCCCATCCCCATCTATCCAGTGATCGATGAGATGAGATCAGGGGTGAGAACTGCAACCTTGGGTTGGAAAGTGACACAATTTAGTCTACAGCTGCTGTTACCACCAAACCTGCGTGTTGTCTGTTTGCCTTCCTCTGGCTCAATGTATTCAGTCCCTAACTCTTGAAACTTATCAAGGGACCATGCTTGGAAATAGGATCTCTGTAGACACAATCAAATTAGGATGGGGATATCGTGCAGAGGTTCTCAACATTTCTAATACTGTGGTCCTTGACTCCAGTTCTTCATGTTGTGGTGACCCCCCCAACGGAAAATGTTTTGTTGTTACTTCATAACTGCAATTTTGCTACTGTTATGAAAAGCAATGTAAATATCTGTGTTCTCTGATGGTCTTAGGAAACCCCTAGGAAAAGCTTTTTTGATCCACAAAGGGGTTGAGACCTATAAATTGAGAACCTGTTATAGTGGAGCCCAAGCCAATGACTGCAGACATACTGAGATGCATAAGATCTGGGCACAGACGCACGTAGATAGAGGGTGTCCTAAGACCACAAATGCAGACTGGATTGGTGTCTCCACAAGCCAAACTGGCACTTGATTGCTTAAAGAGTGTGGGCAGACTTTCCCAGGAACTCCAGGAAGATGTGGATATGTCAGACCCTTGGCTGGGGCCTTCTGAACTCCAGGACTGGTAGAAATTTCATGTTAGTTTAGCTACCCAGTACTCTGTGATGTTGTTCCCAGGTGAGTGACATTCCCCACACCTACTACCTTCTGTTTTACTGTTTCATCCTTGAACCATTCAGCCTCATTTTTAAATGTGAGTCACATCATATCTTGGTTTTAAAAAAACATCTCTAAAGTCATTTTTCTTTCTCTCAAGATCCCAGTGTAATTATCTGTAATACTGCCCCCTCCCAAGGTGGCTGAGATTTTTCTTACTGCCCAGACACTCCATTTTTCTCCTTCGTTTTCATTTTTATCATTTGAGCAGCCTCTTGACTGTCTTTCTATTTCAACCTCATGCTTTAAGGTCAAAATTAAAATTAAAACTAAGCTCTTCATTAGTTAAACTAATGTTTCTTATCTCTCTGTCCTCCAAATTTGTAGAAACGTTGTCAGCTCTGTTACATAATCTGCTTGCTCATTCTAGGTTGCAAGTCTTTATCTGTGCATTTACACTTCTGGGACTCCCTCAGGTCTAGTACAGTGATCAGATATGCAAACATTTCTAATTAGTTGGTGCCTACCATAGGAATACTAAATATTATACCTACCACATGCATAACAAATATTTAATTTAAACAGGCAGGTGTAAATCATGGTCGATGATGGTTCTATATGAACTACACCTTTAGGAGCAGCTTTGATCTAATTCTTTCTGTAGTTTATGGTAACTAGGAGGGAAAGGAGCTTCATTTAGTTGAAAGATGATAGTACGTGAGAAGGAGATATGACCCACAGGGCAAAATGCTTCTTCTGTAGCTCTAGACCAGCAGTCCATTATCACACAGTGACTCAACAGATCAATAGAATTTCTTTCTGCATTCATAAAACTCTGAACTTTGTTGTCAGTATGGCGACTTCTACGCCTGTTCCCAGTGCCCACACCTTTGGTGCTGATCACTCATTGTGCTGGTTAGTTTTATGTCAACTTGACTCAAGTTAGAGACACTGGAGAGGAGAGGTGAGCACCTCAGTTGAGAAAAAGCCTCCATAAGCTCCAGCTGTAGGGGCATCTTCTTAATCAATGATTGATGGCAGGAGGCCCAGCCCATTGGGGGTGGTACCATCCCTGGGCTGGTAGTTCTGATTCTATAAGAAAGCAGGCTGAAGAGGCAGTGAGGAGCAAGCCAGAGAGCAGCACCTCCCACCATGGCCTCTGTACCAGCTCCTGCCTGCGGGCTGTCTTGTTTGAGTTCCTGCGCTGACTGCCTTCAGTGACGAACTACATGTGAAAGTGTAAGTCAAAAAAAACCCTTTCCTTTCCAAGTTGCTTTGGTCACCGTGTTTCATTGCAGCAATAGCGACCCTAACTAGGACACTCACTTTCTAAAATGACAATACACAATGGAGGATACTTTAACAAGGCCTTCCTTCCTTTCGCTAGACCCCTAACCTAACACTACTTGCAAGTAACAGGGGGATTAGGAGAAACAGCCAATCTTCTCCATGCTCTAACTTCTTCAGTTCATCTCCCAATTCAGGGTAAATCCTCAAAGAAAACTGAGAGGAACCTATTTCCATAAACCAAGTTCCTTTCCCATAGAAAGATAACAACAACAGCCTAGCACCTAGAAATTTCTCTTGGGTCTCCCTATGGACGGTCTAATGGGCAGGAGACTCAGCTGATCCTGGACTATGGACAGTCTAATCGGCAGGAGACTCNGCTGATCCTGGACTATGGAAGGTCTAATGGGCAGGAGACTCAGCTGATCCTGGAATACTGCCCTGATTTGGGCAGACCCTGATTTCTCTCGTGTTTGCCTCTTCTTGCTCTGCTCTCTCCACCCACCCACCTTGTCTTCAGACAAGCCCACAAGCACATACAGCTCGTGGCAAGGTGCCTTTCTTCTCTAGCTGTCCTCGTCTCTTCTGACTTCACACAGTCTTCTCAGATGTCACCCACCGCTGTGTGTTAAAACGCTTGACTGGAGAGGGGTTGGCATATGTGACATTGGGGAAGCAGTAACATCGGAGGTGGGTATGGCAAGGGGGCAGTTGTGGCAAGAGCCTGTATTATGGTTTTCAGGGAGCAATGGCAAAGTTAGAAAGGTTGTGTTGAATAACTTCAGGGAAACAGTCACCTGTAGTTTAGGGTGAATGAGCAAGGAAGATATTGGCCTCAAGTAGGAGAATCATTGGAGGTGGGCAGAACTCAGGAAAAGCACGTCAAGACAGTTACTCGCAGTCTTTAGGATTGGGATAATCCTAGGCAATAGTCTCTCCAGGCTCAGCCAGGGAGAAAATAGAGGTCGCTGTAAGTGGCAGAGGCATTTTCTTTGACTGGCCTCCACCTGTGCCCTTCACACCTGCATTTACAGCTGTTACACTTCAGAGGATGCACCTGACACCAGTGTCCCCACGAGATTATAATTCCATCAATATAGAGCCCACTGAGGTCACAACTTTATCTTCTGTAGAAGAGAACCGAGAAGCTCTTCGATGCTTCTTCAGTCCATGGCTGGTTGCACACATGTGTGTAAATAGCTTGACATGTAATTTTCAGAAACAAGACTAAATGTGGATTGCTTATCACCCCAAATTAAATTATTTAAGGTAATATACTCTCCAAGAAGGTGCTGATAATTAAATAACCTCTACTAATGACAGCTATTGATATTAAAATATATGGAGTTTTAAATATTTTCAGGAGATGTAGGAATGTAAAACTAATTTCTAAATTAAATACAACAATGCATATAAATCTGCATTCACAATCATGTTACTATTGCTTCAGTATTGATTTGTATAACTAAACAACCCATCAAATGTTATTTACATCTCTGACAAAGGTGTGTGCTGGCTTATTCATGTCACCCTGACATGGGCTAGAATCACCTGAGAGGAGGGAGGGAACCCAACTGAGAAAATGGCTCCATAAGATTGGGCTGTAGGCAGACTTGGAGAGCAATTTCTTAATTAGTGATTGATGTCAAAGGGCCTAACCCACTGTGGTCCTGGGTGCTCTAAAAAAGCAGGCTGAACAAGCCATGCTGAGCAAACCAGTAAGCAGCACCCCTCCATGGCCTCTGCTCGTATCTCCTGGCCTGTTTGAGCTTCTGTTTTGAGTTTTTGCTCTGATTTCCTTCAGTGATGGAAAGTTGCTTTTGGTGATGGTGTTTCATCATAGCAATACTGACTCTACCTAAGACAATGTGTATATTCAAGTTGGACAAGAACAACTTGGGGAAAATTCCATTGAGATTGTTTCACATTTAAGTCCAGCGAAGACTTGAGTCTACTTATCTCAGGTTATGCTAATGCCAAGCATTGTTCATAAAAATTTCGCTTAAAAGACTTTTTGCTCCAAAGCACTTTCCAGAGGTGTTATTGGCCATGAGAACATAGTCATAAAGCCTGTGCCCCAACTTCTTTCTTCATCTCAGAAGAGAACGAGATCCCGCATTCTTTGTGCAAGGATAGACTGAAGGGCAGAACAAGCAGAGATCACCCGAGAGAACTACCTTCCCTCTGGCAAAAACCATTCAAGGGCAATAGCTAAAGGTCTCACTTTGAAAACCACAGAGAACCATATGATGCTACAATCTGAATTTTAGAGAATATAAAAAGAAAAGAAAGAAAAAAAATTGTCTGACTGGTGGGGCTGAGAAACAGAGTGCTTGGGGTTGTGGCCTTTCTGATAACTAGACCATATATATTTCAGATTGATATATTACCAAACATCCATGAGGTCCTGAAGGAGTGAGCTGAGCTAGCGGATCTGGAGGCATCAACATCATTCTTAGAACTTCAGTGGGAACATTCTGTGTCAGCCCCAGAAGAGCACTTCAGCTGGTCTAAGGTAAGACCAAGGAATCTTTAAATAGTTTCCATGGCTTGAGATGCCGGTCTAAGGAAGAAATAGATAGCAGGTTTGGTCTCTTCTGGAGTTTTCAGTACCAGAGTAACAAAGGGGGATGGCTGGAAGGAAAATGAGTTCTGTACCTGGGTTTATGTTTTTTATTGCTTCCTGGGTGTTGGGACCTTTAATTTCATTTACCCTGGTTGCCCACACCAATTTTTGACTCACTTATCTTTTCAAACGCATACATGGCATTTCTTCTTCAGACTGCTCTGAGCAGATGGAAGTTGATGGCTTAGAGATTTGGTGCAGGAGAATTGTCTGTATTCTGTCAATCATGTATTTCAATGAAACACTGATTGGCCAGGCAGGAAGTAGAGGCGGGGCGATGAGAACAGGAGAATGCTGGAAAGGAGGAAGCCCATTCCTCCAGTCCAGCCCAAAAAATGATGCCTGGGCTGGAGAAATGTCTCAGTTGGTAGCATTCTTACCTTGCAAGCATGAAGTTCTGAGTCTGAATCCCCAGAGCCCTATAAAACAAGGATGTAATTGATCAAAGCACAAAGAATAAGTGTCTGTGGATTTGCTCAGCTTTAAATGGGACGTTTATATTACATCTCTCCCCACAAGACTCAAAAAATTACAGTAGATCCGTGGTTCTCAGCTTGTGGGTCATGACCCCTTTGGGCATCTCATGAACTTCTCACGGGGATAACAGATTCTGAATAGCGGATGTTTACAAATCATAACAGTAGCAAAATTACAATTATGAAGTAGCAACAAAAGTAATTTTATGGTTGGTCATGACACAAAGAACTGTATTAAAGGGTCACAGCGTCAGGAAGGTTGAGGACCATTACAGTAGCAGGAGACAGGAAGATTATGAATTTAAGGTGGTGGTAGTGGGGAACCACTGTGGTCATGTTCTCAGGAACTCACAGCAGCTGTGAAGACCTGTACTAGACCGAGCCCTTGCTGAGGCAATCAGTGGCTGCAGGTGAAGGGAGAGTCAATTTTCTCCAGGCACATGGCCCATGGTATAGTCCATGCTGCAGTGAAGGGCCCCACACCAAATGCATATGGGAAACACAATTATACTCAGTGGATGGTTTCTTTTTTAAGGGAAAAGAGAACATGAAAACGAGAGGAGAATGTGGGGGGTTTGGAAATAGTTATACAGGGAGTGAGGAGTGAATATAATAACACATTGCATACAAGTATAATGTGCTCAAAGATCAAATTAAAATGTGTGCTTTTGAAATCTGGGCATGGTGGCATACCTGTAGTACAGTACTAGGAAGATGGAATCAGGTGACCCGGTGGAGTTCCCTAGCCAGTCAGCATAGCCTACTTGGTGAGCTTCAGGCCAAAGAGAGACCTTGTCTCAGAAATAGTGGACGATTCCTGAAAAACGTCACCCAACATTGTCCTCTGGCCTCCATGTGCACATATATTCAGATGCATGCACACCTGCACATACATGTACAAACACACATGAACACAAACATAATGGCCAAGGATGATTTTCTTGCTAACCCTGTTGCACATTCGATTTTCTGGATGCTCAAAGAGCAGTAACAGTCATCACGCTTTGACACGGCCTGGGACAGATGGTTCCCATTTACACTTCCAAGAAAGACAATAATTGCTGGCAAGCAACAGTGGAAAATACGCCTGCAGCTCCAGGTGAACCACAGAACTTACTTTTAAATGCACGCGAGCGTATCAGATTTCTGTGAGTTAATTTTGCTCTATAACTTATGTTATAACTCTATATACTCTATACTCTATAACTCAAAGTGCTCTGTTTTCCAAGTTGTATGGGTGATTTTGATAGGAGAGTAATATTTCAAATAAGAAATTGAATCTGACTTTTAGTGATGAGGGACAAAGGGAGAGGGAAAAGGGGATATACAGCAGGAAGAGAGAGGAAGAGAGATGGAAGGGGTGTGGAGGAAGAGGAAGAGGAAGACCAGCGAATTGAACTAGAAAGAAAACCCTGGAGAGGTCTTTGGGCAATTTGTGCTAATACTGTAGTCTGAAAAGTCAGTTGAATTAAACGTCTCATCTGCATGTTTGCATTTGGAAATGTTGCTATTGGCATCCGTGTCTTGGCAAATGCTAATTTTTTTCTCAATAGCAAGAATTCATCATTTGCAGCGCCAATAGAAAGAGCCAAGCACACGTGACTGGAAATTCCTTCTTGCTGGCATTCAGCTGCATCATCTGCTAGATTGCATAATTTCACCCAGAAACTGCGATGGTAGCTTCAGATTTTACCTCTTGGCCTTTTATTTTTGTTTTCAGTGTGTTGAATTAAGAAAGGGGGATCCGAAGACAATTTTATATTAAATTTTGTGAAGGAATGTTTATTAGGAAATGCTTCATCCCAGGTCTCTGGATTTCTGTATATTTCATGAGCAGAGATACTGGCTTCTTTATTCTGAATTATATTTTCAAGGTTATTAATATCACAACACCATGGAAGCTAGAGTT
This sequence comes from Bramus lutescens, assembly GCA_001685075.1. Lineage (NCBI taxonomy): Eukaryota > Metazoa > Chordata > Mammalia > Rodentia > Cricetidae > Bramus > Bramus lutescens. Next base: position 74,640 of record LOEQ01006085.1, read on the forward strand.
GCTATCTCCATCCATGCCAAAAAGTAGATTTATTTATTGTCCAATATAATAAAAATGACATGATTTAGTCCTTAAGTGTCCTCTAATACCCTATGTCCTAAAGGTTTGGCCACCAGCCTGTGGCACTCTGGGAAGTTGGGGCATCCATAGGAGGAGGGACCTAGTGGGGAGAAATTGGATCCATATCTTGTAGAGTCTAGGAAGGAGATGAGATCACTTGGATCATGTCCCCTACCAGGGATATTGAGAAGCTGGTTGCCTCCTAGTCTTCTGATGCCCAGATGACGTGAGTTCATGAACAGTTTTGCTCCACCCTGTTCTCTCATGTTGGCATTCTGCCTCACCAGACACTCAGGGGCAATGGGACCTGGTGACCAAAAACCAAAACAGTGGAGCAAACTTTCCTCTTTTAGGTTGCCTTATCTCTTTGTTTTACCACGCCCACAGAACTCTTGACTATCAGAACGCATTACCTTCCAGGGCAAACATTGGCATGTTTGCTCACGACCCAGGCTGAGGCCCCTAAGCTTAAGATGCCTCTCATAATGCAACCGAGTCAGTAACCAAGTGCTGCTGCCTCTCCATGTCACCTTGTGATGAATGGCACTCAGACAATCAATGCAAACAGGACAGTATTTCGGCGACTGCCTTTGCCATGTGCCAGGCAACAAGTAGTTGTTTTCATCTGACCCAGGAGTCTTCTCTTTTTGCATCATTCATAAAGCTTGCATACAGAAGACGATTTCAGAACTTCTATAGTCCTTGGCATTTTAGCAATGGACATAGAGTGCTCTTACGGACATGATTTCTGAAGGAATAATGAGAATTTATTGGGCCAGTTAACAGAATTGGGAAGAAGTCCAGGGAGTCTGTAGTGGATATTTGGACTTAGTAATGCCATCAAGGGAGAGACAGGTACTCCTCGATTTACCAATTGTTAATAGGGGTAATTAGTGTGGTGGCAAAATGAGACATGTTCTGTATTTGAACTCTCAGTCCCCACCAGGTGGCACTGTTGGGGGAAGTCACAGAATTTTGGGGGGATGTGGAGCCTTGCTGGAGGAAGTAGTGACTGGGGATGGGTTTTTAGGGTTTATAACCTAACCCCGCTTTTAGTCCACTGCCTCTGCTTCCTGTGAGTGTGGTTAAGATACAATTGCTTGGTGTTCTCCCGCTACAAGAACATCTAGCTCTCTGAAACCTTCTGCCCCAACGCACTTTCTTCTGTAAATTGTTCCCGTCATGGCGTTTCATTACAGTCGCAGAAAAGTTAGCTTTCCCTGTTAGCTGTGTGAGTTAAGCACTATTGCTTATTTCTTCATGTTTTAACATCAAATTTTTAGTGACTACATAAAACGATCTGGGATATATTACACTCTTTTCTTCTCTCTGGAAAACTTCGTGTAGACTTCAAATATTTAGAAGAATTTATGAAGCCATATAAGACTAACATTTTTTTTTTGAGAGAAATTCCAAGTTTGTAGATTCAAGTTCCTTGGCAGGTACAGACTTTTACTGGCTTCATAGTCATACTTTTGCTCATTTTCATAATCTATGCTTTATAATTTCAAACATTAGGGATATATTTGTTAAAGGCTTCACCTGGGTTCTGTTACTCATCATTTGTGGCTAATGACAAGTAGTGTTGATCCTTTCTATTCTGTCTCTCCTGTCCTTCCCCCTCTGCTTTCTTTAGATTTAATTTTTATTCTTTCTAATTTTTTGGAGATTTTTATTTTTAAGTGTATGAGTCTTGACCAGAATGTATGTCTGTGGACCATATGTGTGCAGTACTTGCGGAGGCCAGAAGAGGACACCATATTCCCAGGCGTTGGAGTTACAGGGGGTTGTGAGCAGGCATGCAGGTGCTGGGAATTCAGTCGAGGTCTTCTAGAAGAAGAGCCATTGCTCTTAACTGCTGAGCCATCTGTCCGGTTCCCTCTTACTTCTTACCTGTGTGCTTAGGTGGCTGAGGGTCAGAAGTTGCTTTTTTGTTTTGTTTTGTTTTAATCTGTGCATTTAAGATTGTAAATTAAGCATAGCAGTAATCCATCCCAGAAGAGCTGATAAGTTCCTTTTCATTATAATTAAAAGTCTTTTATAGAAACCATTCTCCCTTGACCCATGGGTTATTTAGAATTAAATGTCTCCAATTTTCAGAGATAGAGGGATATTTCAATCAGCTTTATCTTATTGGAAGCAGGTCTTAATTGCAGTGTAGTCAAAGGATGCAGAACACTCTGCGTTATTAAAACTACTCACTTTAGTGTGATTAACTTTATGGCCTGGCACATCTTTTTGTTCATGTGTTGTATGTGTCTACAAAGAATGCTTATTGGGAAATTATAGGTCCACGGCTTCCTGCATATCCATTTGACAAGCTTTGTAATTGGATCTTTGCATGTGTAGTCTACACGTCCATTTGACAGATGATATAATTGTTCTTTGCATGTATATTCTTACTGGTATTTCATCAGGAACTCTTTTTATTAGTGAGAGACAATTATGTCAAATAGTCTGATTGTGATATTGGATATATCCTTTTAATTTGTTTAGTTTTCATTTTGTGTATTTTGAAGTTATGCATGATTTGATTATCATAAAAGACTTTTCTTTTTAGCTGGGAATGAATGACTGCCCCATAAATACTACAGTCTTTTTGATATTAACACACTAGCCTTTTTAATTAGATTTTTGTACAGCTGTCAATATTTTCATATGCTCATCTTCTGTGGCTGAATTCCCTGTCATGTCCCTGTGTGTTTGCTGTGTAATGAATTTACTTTGCTCCTCCTTTTAGCTGATGTGTAGGCAGCAGGCTAAACTCTCCAGGAGGAAATGAAGTAGGGGTGAAGACTAAGATGCGCAAAAACAAAAAACCAAAACCAAACAAACAAAAAAAGATGCACAAAAACTGTACGGTCTAGGAAAATCATGACGCGTACTAATGAGATTACATTTTGAAGGGTCCATGTGGCAGCGACTTTTTAAAGAGCAATGAGGAGTGATGCACACGGCCACATATGGTTTTGATTTTTCAGAGGAAGAATGTGCGCTATTTTCCTCTTGACACCAGTGTTGGGGAAAATTCTGAAATTAATGTCTTAGAAAGAATGGCTTGTAAGACAATCTTCAGGAAAAATAAACGGCGATTGCCAAGCCAGAATGTGTTCATTTGAAATGCCAAATAAAATTGTTTTCTCTTCGTGAGAGGATCACTAGACCAGCAAAACAGAAAGTGATAAATGATTCTGGAGTTCAACAAGCTGTTTGACATAAGAAGCCCTGGATGGACTTGATGGAAACACAGAGGCTGGATAGCACTGCGATTGTCTTCTTTTAAAGCTGGTTACCTAAAGGTTGCCAAACGTGCCCATTCATTGTCTTGGTCCCCAGGTGACTTGCCACTTTAAACAATGACTCGGATAAAAATATAGAAATAATGCTGTATGACATTAAATACATGCTGAATGATGGAATGGGATTCAAAATATTATTTGAGTGATAGTTATTCAGATATTATCCTGGATGAGTAAAGTCAGGGGCCTGAGTCCATTTTTTCTTTTTAAAGCAAAAAAACTAAGAAGGTCGGGGTTAGCAACAGAGTGTGAATTGGGTTAAATCCTTTATGTCTAAGCTGAGGATGAAGCAATATGAAGCAGCCATGTGAGCGAGCTTCCTCATAGTTCACCTAGCCATTTTTATAAAAGCATTATGCAGTATATTAAACAGAGAGGATGGCGCTGACCAAAGGTACTTGGGACATGAGATTTATTACCTCCTGTAACCCCATGTTACCCACTGACGTGTGGCACGTCATCATAAACTGTAGAAACCTTGAAGCAATGGAGAACTCCAAGGGCCACATGAGTCCCAAAGTGAATAAATGTGGATGGGTAGCATCCTAGATGAGGGATGATTTGCGTCTGTGGAATCCTCCATTAAAGACAAGCTGATGACACAATCGGCAAGATTGAATTTACAGAGAACTCCTCGGCACCCCTCCCTGTCCTGCATGCATGTGCACATGCCTGCAAACACACACATACACACATATACACACACACAACACACACCTCAAAACCCGCAGAACACCGGGGACCTGTCTAGGGTTGGGATAGCAATATGTACCCTACGTAGACAGTGCTAGGAACCCATGAGGCAGCATTGAGGGGGATAGAAGAGCAAGAAATGAGATTGGGTGTTGATTTCTTTGTTTTCTGCCATCTCAGAGCAGAAACTACACATTTGGTCTGCAGGAAAAAGAAATGTACACTGAGTTAATAGCGACATTCTAACTTTTAAATTGAAATTTATTAAGTTTAAAAACATAATTTTAAAATCAGTCATTACTAAAGGCATGGAAAATGGTTCTCTACCTCATTCTTCCTCGGGCCAATCCCCTTCTTTGGGCTAATTTCCATTTTTTTAGGGTTATCCCTAGAAGCAATTAATTTTGGCTTCTCAAGATAGGGCTTCACTCCGTGGCTCAGGAACTAAGCTAGATTGGCCTTGAACTCATGACAATCCTCCTGCCTCAATATTGTGGTGCTCTTTCTGCCTCAGCCTCTGTAGTGCTGGAATCACAGACACAGACACTCCTGATGTCATTTCTGGAAGCTTCGGGGATTTCCTTTTGTTCCTTACATCTGTAAATTCCACATCCTGCTACAATACTAATCTTACTTTTCTGGCTATATACCAGGTACCATAAACTCTTGGCAGTGTGTTTCCTTCTGTGAGGTGTGACATCATGCACTTTTTCAGCTCATGTCCTTCTCTGGCTATGTTTGGGGTGAGCCACTATAATCATGTCATCTCATTAGAGCTATGCATTGTGTCAAGTCCCAAGCTCCACTCTCCCCTCTGGCTTTGATTGTAAATGTCCCCTGTCACAGGGTGGTGTGGGAGAATTGTCTGTATTCTGTCAATCATGTTTAAATAAACACTGATTGGCCAGGCAGGAA
>LOEQ01006086.1:8989-21481 GCA_001685075.1 Bramus lutescens
TTTATTAGCCAATGAAAGTAACACATAGACAGATGACCCTCCTACATCAGGGTGAAGCCATCATCTGGGCTGTGGTGAAGGGAGCCAGGGCCCAGCTGGGCCCAGATCAAGTGGAAACAGGACAATAGAGGCAGGGGACTTCAGGTCAATGGTGACTGGATCTGATATGGTCAGCTTCCTTCTCTGTAGAATGGGTACAATTGAATAAGCTCCAGTCCCACTACTAGGCATGCACGTGTTACTGATAACTGTTGATCTTACATCCCCTTTTCTCTTTCCTTCCAAGGGCGTAGAAATAGAAAATTATCTTTTCATTAGTAAGTGTGAGCTAACAAATAGCAGATTTAAAATTTCCTCAGATTAGTAAAGATAGTGTACAGAAGGAATAGTTCTAGAGACCAGGCACGGTGGTGCATGCCTTTAATCCCAGAACTGTTGGACAGAGCAGGCGCATCTCTGTAAGTTCAAGGCCAACCTGGTGTACCTAGTGAGTGCCAGGCCAGTCAGAGCTATAAAATAAGACCCTTTCTCAACAAACAAACCCCAAACAACTACAGAACCTCTGCACTCGAGCAGCTGAGGTTACCTGTACAAAAACAAACCAGTCACCATTACAGCACAGATGGAGGAGGGGACATTCAAGCCCTCAACCCTAGCTGAGGAGCTGTGGCCAGTTAATGGCTGTTAGGGGAGAGAGAGTCAGTTTTCTCTAGAGGTGTGTTCCCTGGTAGGCCAACCATGCTCCAGGGGTTGCCCTTCTGGGAAGCAAGAACTGGACTCAGTGGGTATTAAAAAAAGATGCGATGTTGGGAAGGAGTTGGAAGGTAGGAGGAGTTAGGAGTAGCGGGGTGAGTGTGATCAAAACACATTGTAGCCATGTATGAGATTCTCAAAGAATTCATAGAAATATACTTAAAAAGAAAAAATACCCACAATTCAAATCTCTAGTACGAGATGGACTATTTCCATTGCTGTAATTGGCTCAAATGTTTGCCTTTGTGTTAAATGTGGTGTCAGGGAGGGAGTATCTGAGAGGCACATGACCTTCCATCGCCTGCTATTTAAAGCCACGGGGTAAATACGTGTTACCCCATTTCAAAAGAGGCTCAGAAAATGTCTTTGTTGTAGCTTCGGATGGTTTAAAATTGATCTGTAGCGTGTCCCACTTTTGTATCCTGAGCTACAGATAAAATAGCGTCTGATTGTAAGGCAAGCCGCTTTGAGGACTGAGGGCTGTGTGGGGTTACTATTTTCGGGGATCCCCTGCTGTTTTCTTCTCTTACCTTTACAGTCTCATCCAGAGGTGCCTCACACCCTTCATTTCAACTTCAGCTGCAGCAAAGCCTTCCCTGTTCAGATGCTCACACGCCTTTCTGCAGCAGATTGGCTTGCCAATGTGGTTGTGAGTGTGCACACACATGCTTCTTTATGTATACACATTTAAAATACAGAAAAGGTGCCATAATTTTAAATGCTTTATTAGGTTCATATATAACTTGAGAAAAGGACACAAGGAGTTCCTGCATACCCATTACCCCATGCACACAACTTTTCTTAGTTATCAGTGTCCCTGCTGGTGGCTACGTCCTTTACAATTGATGAGGCCACCTTGACACATCAATATGATCAAAATCCAGAGTTCACAGTAGGAGTCATCTCGGGGAGTACATTCTAGGCACTGGACAAAGATATGTGACGTGGACAAGTCATCACAGCACTGTAGAGAGCCATCTCATGGCCCCATGAGTTCCTTGACAGCCACTGATTTTTTCTGCCTGTATACGTTTGCTTTCTCCAGAATACCATGCCTTTGGAATCTTCTGGGATGTGGCTTTTTTAGGACACTTAACCTTCCTCTGCTTCTTATCATGGCCCCATAGCTCATTTCTTTGTTGCTCTGAGTATATTCTATTGCAGCATGCACACTGTTTTTTGAGACTTTGTTTTGTGGTACACATAATTTGGGAGCTTTATAGGGAAGGAAAGATATCTCCATGCTTCCAATCTGATGGACAACATTTATTTTCAGCAAAATTTTCTGGACTGGGTGAATGTGGTCGAGTTTGCATGCCATTATCATTATTTTGAGATGCCCCTTACCCTAGACATGGTGTCAAGCACCAAAACATTTTAAAACAATGGGAAGAACAAAGGACATCATTTCTCAGAGTGAAACCTAATCCCTGGGTCCCTCTAGGTCAGGATACAGGCTAGTCACCTATTTTCCCTGCTGCCTTCTCCTGACATTACACATCATACTGGGACATTTCAACCCGCTTGAAGAGGAATACATAGATTAGAACCAAGTCTCCACTCTCAAGCAGCCTTAGACCTAATGTGACCAGCAAGCTGTCCAGTGAAAGATTTTATAAAAGGTTTTGTTGGATACTAAGTCAATCAACACACCACAGAGACCCTTGTACATCCATGTTGAATGCATCACTGTTCACAATAGCCAAGCTACTGATTTTCTCAGGTGCCCATCAACAGAGGAACAGATGTAGAGAGTATACTATGTACACACAGGGGAGTTTTATTCAGCTTTTAGGAAGAATTAAATCTTATAATTTTCTAGAAAATGGATGAAACTCGAGATCATTATATTAAGGCTATTAAGTCAGATGCAGAAAGACAAGTATTGCATGCATTCTCCCAATTGTGGTTCCTAAATTCTTTATAGGTATGTAAAACTATGTATATATGTACGTGTGTGTATGTTTGACATGAAAGCGGGGAGCTTTAGAGAAGAAAAGAGACTTGGGGAGGGGGAAAGGGAAGAAGGAGGGAAGAGGAAGGGACGAGTGTGAATAAGGTCAATGAGCACAATGCATTCTGAAGGAACCATCTTTATGAAGCCTGACAACATGTACAACAAATATGTTAATTAAAAAAGTTCTTAAAATTGCCTTAAAGTCTCTAGACACCCCTGACCAACTATGCTAGAAGTATCCTACACGTGGAACAGAACTTTAATTTTGTTTTAGATTTTTAAAAAAATTTTTTATGTGTAATGTTGTCTTGCCTGCCTGTGTGTCTGTGCATCATGTGTGTGCGGTGGCCAAGGAAGCCAGAAAAGGGAGTCAGATCTCTTGGAATCAGAGTTATGGATGGTTGTGAGTCATCTGGGTGCTGGGAAATAGTTTCCGGCCCTTTGTAAGAACAGCAAGTGCTCCTAACTGATGAGCTACCTCTCTAGTCCCAGCAATACATACATATATATGCACACACAGGCATGCACGCACAGAGAGAGAGAGAGAGAGAGAGAGAGAGAGAGACACACACACACACACACTGAGAGAGAGAGTGCGAGAGAGCTTATAAAATAGTAGGCTTCCATGTGGGTTTTCTGAACACCCTTATTGTTATTCATTCCCCATCCCCACCTCTGCCCTACCCTCCCACCCCTCTCACTTCCCCATGATGTCCTTTCCTGTTCATAACATCTGCATCTACTGTCTTTTCTCCCTTAAGATCTTCTATCCCCCTGCCTCTTTCTAGAGTCCTGGCTTCTGCAGCCTTTCTGAGTTAAACACAAATCAAAAGATTTGACGCCTAGGTCTACATAGGGTTGGGAACACGAGACGTTTATCTTTCTGGGTCTAGGCTACTTCACTGGTTGTGTTTCCAGTTCTATCCATTCACCTGCAAATTTCATTTCAATACAAAGGTTTTATTGTCAATTTAAATATGTGCTTTTTAAAATAAAGAGCATTCAAATATATATATAATTATAGATATTTTTATAATTTACTTAGGTCTATGTTTACAATTGAAGCCATATTTCACGCATCACCCCATGAGCATTCTTACATATGTTTTGACATCATCTTCATCGTCTTTCTTGGGGTTTAGGCTTGGTGACAGCAGCTGGACACTGTGACTGAGAAAGTGGATGTGGTTGTGTAGACAATAACGTTCCTGTAGCATGGTAGACATTGCCTTTTGTGTTTGGAGCTAAATATTAACAATAGGAATCATAACTGGCTAGCATCTTCAATGAAGGCCACAATTGCAGGTCCATGCGCTCCTCCTCAAGGCTTGATATGGCATTGTGAGGTCAGACCTATAGAGTTAGTAATTGTGGTGGTCTGAATAGAAATGGCCCCATAGGCTGATGTGTTTGAGTGATTGGCCCATAGAGAGTGGCGCTAGTAGGAGGTAAGGCCTTGTTAGAGTAGAGGCGGCTTTGCTGGAGGAAGTCTGTCACTGTGAGGGGTTTGAGGTCTTAGACACTCAATTCAATTGAATTCTCTTCCTGTTACCTGAAAATGTAGAATTCTCAAGGCCTTTTCCAGCCTGCCTGTGTGTTACCCACCATGATGATAATGGACTAACCCTCTGAAACTTCAAGTCAGCCTAGTTAAATATTCTCCTTTCTAAGAGTTGTTGTGGTCATGGTGTTTCTTCACAGCAATAGAAACCCTGACTAAGACAACAACAAAGGACATTTTATTCTCTAACTCTTTTCTTAGCATGCTTCCTCCCACTTTGGACTTCCCTGACATTTTGACTTTTCTTACTCTTTCTCTTAAGTTTCCATTCCACATATGTGGCTTCCTGCTAGCCGAGTATCTGACATCCATGCTGGCTTCACCCAGGAGGTTGGCCTTCGTTCTCCATCCTCCTCCTCCTCCTCCTCCTCCAGACAGCTGCTGAGCTTATAGCTTGTCTGCTCTGAGGATTTTCCTTTAAACAGAAATTAAACTGTCCTTGAGCTAGATGTACTAGATGCTTTCCCAGGGTTAGTGGCAGGGCCGCCTCTCACACTGGAGACAGACCCTTGTACCTCTGTTTGTCACAATAAATGCACCTAAGCAAACCCTTTTCCTCTACGCTATTAGGACATGCACAAGGCTGAGTTCTGTGAGCCCCTGGGCCTAGCAACGCTACTCAGATGACATTTAGAAACTGATGCTTAGGAAATCTGGGATTTGCAAGACCTACTTGCAGTGTCAGGAGAAGGCCACTCACCCACAGGTGCCATCTGGCAGTGAGTGGATTCTTGCAGCACCTGTCCAATGTTCACTGACAGTCGCTGTGCCACCATAAGGCACATCAATGCTTCCAGCCAGGGCAGAATTCTGAGGGGAACCTGAGATTCCTTGGAACCCATGAAACATATCCACTCATTTAATTTTCATCTGAAATGTTTGGCTGCCCAAAGACTTTTTTTTTTTCAACCTTCTGATGATAATAGTGGAAAGCCAATCTTATCAGAATTCTAACTGCTAAATTTCTTCCCAGTTGTAGGTGACTTCCCACACTCTGAATATTTACTGTGGTGGTTACAAGGAGGTTACACGCAGGTACCTTCACATACCTTTGGATGCTTATGCTTAAATTATAGGGTAAAGTGCTTCGATAAGGTCAGCCTATAGTCAGAATCACTCCTCCCACCCCATTAATCCATTCTGCAAGTTGTGTGCCTACATACCTGGCTGTTATGCATCTTGCATTGTTATAGGTATTTCTGAGCGCAACCCTGTGTGTCACATGCTTCCTGACAAAGCCTCTCTCAGAATCCCTCCAGCCAGATGGTTCTGCTGGGCTGTTGCCATAGGGAAGCTTTAAATAAAGAAATCCAACGAGACACCGAGACACCATGGGAAAGGGTCTGGGGTTGGCAAATAATGAAGAGGCAGGTTTTCCTCATGCGAAGACAAAGGTGCCACCTCCTTAAAACACTTAATTCAATTTGAAGGGAGAAATAATTACCTCCTCCAGCCATCACATCGAAATGACCACAGGGAGGAAAATGGACTTCACCCTTGTTAACACCATGGGTCGTAGCCTAAGGCTGCGTTAGTCCGAAAGCTTTCTCTAGGAGCACGGCTCCTCTAGATCACAGCAGGGACTGCGGGTTCCAAGCACAGTGTTCCCGTGAATGACTCTGCGAGAATCCGATAGGGACTTTGCTGTTTCCAGTCTCTCTTGTGATAATGAGGTGCTGCACAAGGTTCATGGATGGAAGCAAGGCAATGCAGGACTGTGGAACCCAGAAATGATTTTCCGAGATGTCACTGATGCAAACCTATGACAGTGACTGATGGCACTTCTGTCATTGATCTTGTCTTACAACACGAAACATCTATATATTTTCTCTGTCCAGGACACCCCAATATAGGCATCTATTCCTTTGAGGCTACAGAAAATAGCTGGTCCAACTACAAATACAAACCTCCTCAATCGGAAAGATCCAAGCCAAATGCTCCACCATCCTGATGAAATACTGTTATATTGTTGTGATACCACTGTGTACTTATATTAAAACTTTTCCCAGAGAATTCTGCATTCTGCAGCACATATGGGGGTGATTATTTTATTTTTCTAAAGACTGGAAAGCAAGCATTCATTTCTGAAGGTGGGGAGGATCTAGGAGGAATTGGAAGAGGGGAAACTGTAATCAGAATATATCATTTGAAAAAAATCTTTTTCAATAGTGAAAAGTTTGGGAGTGATTGACAGTCATTTGGCTCACAGGGAAAGCAGCCCCGAATGAAGAAATCCAAACAAATCTTGTATTGGTTTAAAGGAAGCTATTTGGTGGCAGCTGCTGTGCTGTTTTACACCTACCAAATCTGAAAATAATGAAGAAGTTGATGTAAATAAATGCTCAAAGCAATGCCGAGATGACAGCTGTGTGCTTGAAGGAAGCTGTAGGTATGCAGCCTCTCTCACCTGTGCATCTCTGGTACCCTGCATAGGCTTCACGCTTCCCCAGAGTCATCTGAGCAAAGGATGCAGGCACAGGCAGAAGGCAAATGTGTGAAGAAGTCAGTGTGGGTTGGGAGCCCTGGGTCTGGGGCTCTAACCATGACTTTCTGGTTAACCCATGCCTGCCCACATCAGGTAATCCCTCTGAGGTTCAGCTGGCTCTACAAACAGATGAGAAGCTTCGTTCTTTGTCCCAAGAGACTCTGACTCCGGACTCTGCCACCAGGCTGCTGAATAGAAACACCTCTGGGGCGGGGGGTTCTCACGCCTGTGTTTAACATTCCGAGCTCCTATAACCCAGGAAATACTAGTCTGTCCTGGTTTTTCCTCATCATCCAAAGTCCTCTAGGTGGTATGTACATAGTCTCCGTTAAGGTTTCTATTACGGTGATGAAACACCGTAACCAAAAGCAACATGGGAGGAAAAGGTTGACTTGGCATGCATATCCCGAGTCACAGTCCATTGACGGAAATCAGGGCAGGAACTCAAAGTGGGCAGGAACCTGGAAACAGGAACTGATGCAGGAGCCATGGAGGGAATGCTGCTTGCTGGCTTGTTCCCCATGACTTGCTCAGCCTGCTTTCTTATAGAACCCAGAACTACCAGTCCAGGGATGGCACCACCCATAATGGACTGGGTCCTCCCACATCAATCTAATTAATAGAATGCCCTACAGGCTTGCCTTCAGCCTGATCTCATGTAGGCAATTTTTCAGTTGACGTCTCCTCCTCTCAGTAGACCCTAACTTGTGTCCAGTTGACATAATGACAAACTTATGCACATGCCATATGGTCAAAATGAGAGAACATCAATGAAGGACCGGTTCTATGCAATTGACCCATGGACCTTTGGCCAGGGGTCTCGGGTTACAATAGCAAATGATTTCCAGCGGGGTAAATACCAGAGAATAGGCTTCACCGAGAGCACACTGACAATGGGGGACACATCCATCCACCCGTGCATGCAGCTGCATGGACTGAGTACCCGTTATGAACAGTGGGACCCTGAAGAGATGGCACACAGTTTAGGGGCAACAGTGGCAGCAGGTTTGTACTGAAGGGTGGCGAGTCCTGGAGATTTCAGGGTTAATAAGGGGACATTATTAACAAAGTGGCAACAGGGAAGGAGCACTCATTCAGTTGATAGTAGGACAAGTTTGAATGCAGGGGATGACTCTGCATGGCATCATGAGACTGGGCTGGTTCTAAGACATGTATGGAAGGGGAATAGGAAAAAGAACTCCGGGNATACAAGGGCTCAGATGCAGCAGTATGGAGGTGGGGGAACCTTCTGGGCCAGAGAGCTCCAAAGGATAGGAGTCCATGTGGTCTCTGACAGCTGCAGGATTTACTCTATCTAAAGTTGGCAGATATCGGATGTACATTGGGGATGTCTGTAAAGTAACTCAGTGGATGAAAGTTTGCTTTCTAGACTGTTTTCAAAGTGCTTAGGTGTGCAAAGGCTTGTTCGCTGCCAAGAGGCTTTGAGCCAACCACCCCAGCCCTGTGAATATGTCACCTACCTAGGCACTGGAGCAATGTCTGCCTCATTAATACCCCACAAGACAGTAGATCTACTTTCTCTGAGATTATAGACTGAGTGAGGTAGACATGTTTGTGCACACATGTGCCCTCCATCATCATCCACCTTTCCATCCATGCATCCAAGTATCCATTTATCCACCCACCCATACATCTTTGTACTCATGGATCCAAGCATGCATCACCTAGCTTCGTATTCATTTGTGCACCCATGCATCCATGTTTCCATCCGCCCACCTGTGAAAGAGTGTCAATGCCTGCTTCATTGATACTATAAAAGGCAATAGGTCCCAGCTTCATGGAGATTGTATTCTTATTAAGTGAGCCAGACATATCCATGCATTCGTCATCCATCTTTCCATCCACGCAGGTTTACACCATCTATCCATGTATCCACCCATGCATCTGCGTATCCGTCCGTCCACCCACCATGATGCATGAATCCATCCATCAAGCACTAACGGGATATTACTTCATCTCTGGTATTGTTCTGGGGATATAGGGCAGAGAAATGAAGACCATGCCTGATGTCCTGTAATAAATCATATTCTTTTTACGGGATTAGTTCAGAATTTAGCCTGAGAATAGACAGAGCTGTTACAGAGGGCGTTGCTAAGTGATAAAGGTCTCCCATCAACAGGAAGAGTAATTTTCTAGCGGGGTGACAAACAAACTGGCAGAGAGTGCTTAAAGGGCATGCTTGGGAAAGCACTTGCAAATGAAAGATCAGTGCGCGACAAGGCTCATGGCTGGAGGATGCCGTGCGAGTTTGGTGAAGTGCTAGATGGAAGGAGGTGAAAGACGAGGCATCAGACTGTGTACAGGCAAGAGCAAGATGAAGCAGAACCCAGGGGTCACACTACAAAAAGGAACCAGAGAAAGCTGCAAATCACAGACATGTAGGCAGTCCCTGCTGACGGTGGGGAAAGGACAATTAGTTGCTAAGACACCTTACAGGAAGCAGGTCCTACGGAGAACCATGATGTATCACAGACATCATGCAGAGAAGGGGTCTAAGTAGAGGCTGATGAGGAAGTGGGGCTGGAGTCCTACGCTTAGGTTAAACTCTAGACTCACTTCATGAATAGAACACGGCTTAATATAGGACATCACACATGCTCTTCATTTCTCTGTCTTGAATGCCCAGCACAAAGCCAGGGATGAAGCAAACATTCAGCTGACGCTGTGTGGGGGGATGGAAGCATGCATGTGTGCAAACATGGATGGGTGGATGGAAGCATGAGTACATGAGGCATGAATGGATGCACCTGCCTCACATCTGTCTAGGATCTCTAAGAAGCTGGAATATGTTGCCTCAGGGCAAGAAGGAGTGGATCCGGCTGGTGGCTTGCTTGAGGGATGAGATGGTGCATCTGTCTGTGGAATCTCCCTGGCGTCTGACACAGCATCCTGTGAGATGTTGGCACTGAGTGGGTGCCTGCTGCTGTAGATGATGCTTTATTCTTCACCAGAAAGCATGCTTCCTGAGTGTCTACAATACTAGGTGCTATTTATGGGTATAACGGTTTTGCCTCTGTGGGGTTTACAGTCTATGCAGAGATAGGCAATAAATAAGTAATCCGCCTTAAGCAGTGTGAATAGACCGATAATTAAATTTTGGTGGACGGTGAAGAACCCCTACTTTAGATAGGTTGGGGGGGAAGATGTGGGACCCAGAAATGCTATTTTTGGAGATAAAATCTATGGTTGTCTTATCATCTTGGTGCCTTCTTTTGGTTTAGGCTAAGTGGTCATCATTTTCTTTACTTTATCTAGTGTAATGAAAGGTGAATGGGATGGTGGAAGAATCTGGTCCTGCTTGTCTAGGTGACTGGATTAAGAGGTGTCTAGCACTGGTGAAAAGCAGCTTTGTGCTATGGGGGTGTCTCCAGGGAGGACCAGCAGGAGGGACCATCATTGTGGGCAACATCTTCCAGCAGGCTACAGCCCATATGAAAGGTGGACCGAGGAAGGAACTGAAGTCTATGTGAGTCCCTGTCCTGAGTGAGTGTGTCTGTTACTGTCACCACAGTCTGCTGACATCAGACTCCTGCTTCTTTGACCTTTGACTTTTAAATGTGAGCTCAATTCCAGCGGCTCTCTAGGGACTTTTCAAGCTTCCCACATTGGGTTACGGCTGCTGGAACATCTCGATTCCTCAACTGGGAGAATTGTTCCTTGCCTTCCTGAAATGCAGAAAGCCATTGTGGGACTGTCCAGACTCTCTTATGCAAACCCAAACAAATAAATCCCCCTTAATGGTATCTACTACATGTGCGTGTTTTGTTTGTTCATTTATCTATAGAGCTCTGACTAAAACAGTAGTGAGTTCAATAAAATTCAGGATATATTCAGTTACATATTATGTCAGAAAGAGAGACGGGTTTTAAATGGTTACCGCGGGGACAGAGGCAGGAAAGTGTGACACAACAAACCAGATGTGCTGTGCCTCAAGATGCAAGGGACTCGGGACAGTGTTAGAATTCTGGGCTTTGAGAATATGGATTCTATTTTTCAAGATCAGAGGTGACCAGATGTGTGGAGGACAAAAGCCTTGGATTCTTTATTCATGTGTGTCTGTGTGGTGCTTATTCCATGTGTTTGGGGGCAGGATTAGAGTTGGGTTTCCTGTGAGAGAATAGGTACAGGCATCAATGCATCAAACTTAAATATTAGCTAATTAGGCTCCAAGGGCCACTCAGATGAAAGTCCCCAGCACTCATGTGTCCCTCCCAACTCTGCTGTCCAAAGCAACTGTTCCCAGAGTGACTGCATGTTGAACTGGGGAGTGGAGTGGAAGGGATTTAGAAAACCACACGTGTGACTGTGTCTTTGTGCATCTCATCTCCACTGTTCTCGGCTCTGCGTCCCAGCCCTGGGTTTTGGGCTTAAGCCATTCTCTCAGGTGAGGCCACCATGGTCAAGGTGTCATCTAATATCTCAGTATCTCTTGGTAGTTTCCAGGGTAGGTCCAGGTTTTGTGAGGTCTAAAGCCTTTACATCAGAGAACCTTGGAAGAAATGAATGTGCACTTTCAAATGCAAAATTACATGGGAGCTTGGAGTGTGAAGCTCTTCCTTCAAGATCCATTCACCTCATGGTAAAGCTACCTGGTCACGGTTGTCCAGGGGCCTTACCCTGGGTACCTTACCTTACACAGTGTCTCTCCAGAGACAAAACCCACCAGAGATGTGTTTAGAGGTGACCACATGTTAAGGGAACTGGGGATTCAAGCATGGAAACCAGGAAATCTCTAATAGATCGTCTGTCTGCTGGAGAACAGGGACATCCCACGTCCTCCATGCCCAGGAAGCCAATGGTGCACCTCTCAGGTCAAGGTTGTAAGTTCAACAGCCCAGAGGGGCGGGTGCTCCTGGAGTATCATAATCAGCTTCAGCTGTCAATCTGACACAAACCCAGAGTCAACTTGAAAGAGTGAATCTCAATTGACGTATTCCCTTGGTCAGACTGGCCTGTGGTTAAATCCTGGGGGACATTTTCTTGATTAAAGATGAATATGAGAAAGCTCAGTCCATTGTAGGTATCATCCCTTGGCAGGTGGTCCTGGGTGCTATAAGAAAGCAAACTGAGCAAGCCATGAGGAGAAAGCCAGTAATCAGTGTTCCTCTGTGGCCTTTGCATCAATTCCCGCCCTGACTTCCTTCAACAATGAACATAAGCAGTCAGCCAAATAAACCCTTCCCTCCCAAAGTTGGTGTCAGCCATGGTATTTTATCACAGTAGGAAAAACAGACTAGAACACAGTTCCAGAGTCCCAAAGCAAAGGGGTCCAGAAGTCAAAGGCAAGAGAAGGTGGGCTCATTCCAGAAGGGAGGGAATATTCTCTTGCCTCTACTTTGTAGTTGTATCCACCCTGCTCCAGCTAGCTGGATAGCCAGTGTCCATCTTCATAGAGGACACATATCTCCTGTAAGTCACAAGTACACACCCCCAGGCTCCCTTGAGACAGCTCAGTCATTCTAATCAAATTCCAAACCACATGTATTTCCCTTCCAGTAGACAACCACACTCAATTCCACTGAGCATGAACAATTCCTGAGTTATGAACTACCTGGACATCCCTTAATTCTGTCAAGTCGATGCTCAAACCAACTGTCATGAGTATGTCCTCCTCCTCAGGAAGGCACCCCCTGCCCCCCTTAATCTGAATAAGACCACCTCTTTCTCAAGTCCCTTTCTTTTTTGTTCTTTTTTATTTTATTATTATTATTATTA
>LOEQ01006086.1:37595-48377 GCA_001685075.1 Bramus lutescens
TTAGGTAATATTATATCCTTCTGGAGTCTTTGATGGAGTTGAAAAATAGTTATAATTATAGTTTTTTTAGTTACGATAAGAGATAAAGTAGATATAAATATTGCAACTTTAATTCTTGCTTGGTAACTATTTTGTTATATGTAATTTTGCTATGTTAAAGTTAAAACCTTCTTTTTATTTAAACAGAAAAGGGGAAATGGTATGGGATGTCTGTTCTGTATATGTGTTTTTTTTTATTGGTAAATGAATAAGAATCTGTCTTGGCCTGTGATAGGGTAGAGTAGAACAAGGCAGGGAAAAACGAAACTGAATGCTGGGAGAAAGAAGGCAGAGTCAGGAGATCCCATGTAGCCACCTCTGGGAACAGACGAGCCAAAACCTTGCGACACAGCCACGTGGCAAAACACAGATTAATGGAGATGGGCTAGTTTAGTAAGCCAGAAATAAACTTAAGTTACTGGCCAAATAGTACTGCAGTTGATACAGATTTCTGTATGATTATTTTGGGGCTGAGTAGCCAAGAACAAACAAGTGATCTCTTACTACAAAGCCCACTTTTATGTAAATGATTATATAGGAGGCTTGTTTTCCCATACCTAAAAAGAAACAAACACATCTTCTAATTGACTTCATGGGGCATCTGGAGGTTGTTGGCAACTTTGATAATTCTTTTCCTCCTCTTCCTTCCCTTCCTTTATCCTTTTCTCCTTCTCTCTCCTCTTCCTGCCGTCTACCCTTCCCTCTTTCCCATCTTCTTTTGTTCCTCTGCCTTCCCTCCATCCTCTTCTCTCTCCCCCTTTCTGTTCCATTTTTGTCTCTTTGATGCTACTTGTTATTCACCAAGAGCCACAGCAGCATTGCTATGAATACACAAAATGATTCCTCCAACCTTCTTTTTCCTCATAAGAGATGCTGGATTGCTTTTCTCTTGTCAGCGCAAAGCAGAAATTGAAACATATGAGCCTGTCTGGAGCACTGTCATGGCTTTGGATTCTGCCTTGTGATATATTCACCTATGGATGAAGAGAGTAGGCTGGTGTGGGCAGAGGTGTGCACTCAGGCTCCACAGTTTGAGGTGAAGCTAGTTCCTCTTTACAGGTAAGAGAAAGGAGAGGCACAAATCCCAGCAGCCATGGTTCTGTCTGGTTTATGTTGCTGAGAGCCATGTCTAAAAGATTCTTTTCACTACTGGGCTGTGGTCAAGAGGCTTCTATGCAACAGGAAGGTCAGCAGTCGCTCTTTTCCACAATAGGATGGCAAAAGCAAAGGTGTATTGAAAATGTCTGAATTGGTACAAAAAGAGTCTTTCAAGGCCCTGCTTCTCACAGCTTCCCTTTCTCTATTCTGCAGCTCTACAAAGCGACATTCTTTAAATGAGTAACAGCATCTTTATCAACCAAAAATGTCTTAGGGAGCAAAAGTACTCAAAGGCCCAGCACAGGTGGGGTCAGAGGGACCACCTAACAGTTGGATCGCTGTTGCAGTCACGCATCATTGTAAGGATGAAAGGGAAACAATGCTTACTGTACACGGGACACTGTGTGGCATCTCACCTCCAATGATATCAAAAAAAACCTTGTGAATAGCCCTGTAATCTCCATGCTAAACGTGAGAAAACGTAAGACAGTGGGCATTAGAAAACCCTTCCTGGCCTGGAGAGATGACTCAGTGGTTCAGAGCACTTGTTGCTCTTACAGAGGACCGAGGTTCAAGTCTCAGCACATGTGGCTGCTCACAACTGTCTCTAATTCCAGTTGCAGGGAATCTGGTGCCCTCTTCTAGCCTCCTCAGGCACTGTAGACATGTGGTGTTCTGACATACATGTGGGCAAACACATGCATACAATAACAATAAGCAAACCTCTTTGTAAAGATTAATCTTGGAGACTGGAGATGATTGAGCAGCTAAGAGCACTTGCTGTTCTTCTAGACGGCTGAGGTTTGATCCCCAGTACCCACATGGAGGCTCACCATGGTCTAACTCCAGTTCCAGGGGCTATGGCATCCTTTTCTGTCTTCCATGAGCAGCAGAAATGCACTTGATGCACAGATATGCATGCAGACAAAACACCCATGCACACAAAATTAAAATTAAAATTAAAAATTTTTCTTCTTCCTCCTTCCCTCCTCCCCCTCTTCCTATCTCCCTCTTCTTTTCTTCCTCTACAGGATAAATTTTACAGATGCTAAGCAAACACTGTGCTACTGGAGCACATTCCTAGCCATGAACGTCAGGAAAATCCATCACATAGATCCAATGCACTAAGGAAAAGCAGGAATGAGAGCGGAAGTCCCTCCCATACCTTTTCCTCGCTTTCATTTATGCTCCTGCACCACTCCTGACAGGCAGATCTCTTTGTAACACTTCTCCAGTGGGGTTTCAGCTGCGCATAGACACACCTTCTTGGTTCGCTTGTGTGTTGAAGCACATGAAGTGTCTGACATGGGGTAGTGAGGTCAGTACTGAGGGGTGCAGAGGCAAAGGTGCCTCCTCCCCAGACCGCTTCTTTCTCTCCATTCACCTCGACTTTCTGTGTTTCCCACATTCATCCATTGCTATTTTCATTCTTTTTAAAAATCAATTGCACAACTTTTGCCAAGGTAGGCTTTGTTTTGATTGACAGCTAATAACCACACATATTGATTTGTTACATGTGTGCGCTGTGATTCCACAAGGATCAAATAACTTTAATTAGCATGCCTCACAGCTCTAGGATCAACCATTCCTTGTGGTGCAACTGTTTAAAAATCTTCTCTGTCAACTAGTTTAAAATTTATCAAACATGCTTCCCTGGGTGTGCCTGTCCTAATCACTTGTTCCTTTCAGTCGAATACTGAGAGTAATTCAGGATGATGAGCTATTTAAATGTGGTCTGAATTATTGCATGACGCAAGCACAACCACTCTGTGGGGCCAAGAGTCTCATTATTTAGATTCTGTATTTGTGAATGCATCCACTTGATAAAATTTCTTTTGAGCCCTGTTGTGGGTTGAATATGGAGTGTCCTTCCCCTCAGTAGTGATCCTCAGCTCCTGGATCCGTCACTGAGATTACAGAGCCCTGACCACTCTGACCCAATCAACGGATTCATCCACAGGCGGATTCATACTTTGATAGCATTGAGAGGTGGTTGGAACCTTTGGGGGTGGAGCCTCATGAAGGAGGCGGGTCACTTTCTTGGAACTATAACTTGTCCTGGGTCTCTTTCTCCTTCCCTCTCTGCCACGAGGTGATGCGCTGCCCTGTCATGTCCTCCCTACTAGGATGCTATGCTTATCACAGGCCCATTGCCATGGAGCCCAGAGACCAGGAATTGAAATCTCTGAAACTATGAACCAAAATCTATGTTTTGTCCTTTCATATCATTGTCCTCAGGTATTTGTCACTGTGACAAACATCCAGTAAGATTCTCAAAGCCGATGCTGCTGGTGATTTGATGTTTTTGAGTGTGTCATGGGCAGAATAATTAAAAAAAAACTCATATCCTTTGCCATGCACACTTCCCACTAAAGTGGACAAAATGACATCAAATACTTTGTTTCAGGTCTCACGTTTTTGCGAGGTACTTAGTGTAATTTCTCTGTATTTCATATTTTTGTTGATTATTATATTTTTAACATAGTTTGACAGGTAAGGTGTGTCAAGCTTGCTGTCCAGGACAAGAAATAGTTCTGTGCCCTTTAGCTAGAAGAAAGATGCCTCATTTGGGTTCAGGTTGTCATAGTTGTTGACCATGAGTCTGGTGTCAGTCAATCCACAGCATATAGTAAATTATATGATTTTAAACATAAACACGCATGAAACAAGACAATATGCTGACTGAGAGTCCCAGAAACCAATAACTGCATTTTCTTCAGAAAATAAGCAGTTCTTCATTTTCTAGTCAGTTGTCCAAGGTGAACTTCAAGGAGAAAAACTGCCATGGTAGGAGGCGCAAAGGGTTGGGGAGGGCTTGTCCATGGACTCAAAATCTCTGTTAGATGATAGTAATAAATTAGGTAGATCTGTTATGTGTCCTTGTGACTATAGCCAATGGTAATGCATGGTGCTCTTGAAAGTTGATAAGAAGGCTGGAGAAATGGTTCAGGTGTTAAAAGCACTGGCTGCTCTTGCAGAGGACTCTGACTCATTTCTAGCAACCACATAGAGTGGTTCACAAAGAACTGTAACTCCAGCTCCCAGGGCATCTGATGCCCTCTTGTGGCTTCTATAGGCATTGCACCAATGTGCACATACACACTGACATGTAACACACATACTTAAAAATAAAACAAATCTCCCAAAGGGGACTGTGGAAGTGGCTTAGCCATTAAGAACACTTACTGCTCTTGCAGAGGACCTGAGTTCACCTTCTACCACCCATGTGGTAACTCCAGTTCCAGGACACCCTCTTCTGACCTCTGTAGATATGAATACACGTGGTACAAATGCATACACTATACATGGGCAAACACTCACCCATGTAAAACAAGAAAAATAAATCTTAAAAAATATCCAGAGAAAAAAGTTGATGAGAACAGATTTTAAATACTCTTCCCCATCCTTAATGATATATATGTGAGGTAGTGCATAGATGTTAACTATGTTAGGAAGCATGTATATCTCAAAACACCATGCTTTTGCACCACAAATACGTGCGATTATTCTTTACCTTATCTCTTAAACCATTTTCAAAAAGACAAATAGTATAAAATAATAAACGTGAATACAAGAAAAGGAAAGTGAAAAGCTCAGATGAGATTACCCACTTAAGAAAGCAGCGGGCCAGGGTATTTCTAGTGTTTCCCGTCTCCACATCCTTTGATGCAAAGACCCTGGAAGCCACTTCATGGCTACACATATCTGCTTTCTTGGGTGGGCTCATTCTTTGCGGTGCACTGGCTGATGTGGCAGCAGAGGTGAGCTCACTAAAAATCTAACAGCTGAGTTCTGAGAGGCACAGCTATTAGCAGCTTTGTGCACAGAGTGGCCTGCCTCCTTCTCTGTTGCTGGGCTTATTTACTGCCCATGGCTGTTGGCATTTTGATGATGCGGTGACCCAAGTTTTGCGGCCATTTCACTGAGCTGATTTCCCATAGTGCATTTCATTCACTGGTCCCATCAAATCAGCTCCCACTCCCCTGGCATCCCTGAGTGACTTGGTACTCCCTTTTGCATCTTTTCTGGGCATCTGTATGCTCTTTCTTTTTCTTTACTCCTCCCTAGATTCAACATAGGAGGAAGCTGTGCATTGTTTGTTTTTCTGAGTCTGCATTATTTTGCTTAACAGAATGACCACAAATTCCATTTATTTCCCTCCTAATGAAGTAATTTTATTCTTCTTTATGGTTGCTTTAAACTCTGTGGATAAAGTGTTTGTTGTGTAAGGATGAGGACCCGAGTCTCCATCCATAGAACGACAGAAAAGCCAGTCATTGAAGCATGCTCCTGTAACTCCAGCTCTGGGGACAGACTGGAGAAAGGAGACTCTCAGGGTCTTGCTAGTCTATCCAGTTAATAAGCTCCTGGTTCAGTAAACTGTATTGTCTATAAAATAATAACAATAATAAGGTAGATTGTGAGAAAGGAAGATGCCTCTAGCTGTCATAGGCATAGATGATAATATGTGTATCTGGTGTATCTACCCCACACAGACACACAAGTAAATAAATCAGTCAATACACCCCATTGTGTACATTTACCACATTTTTCTCCCACACTGCAGGGAATGGGTAGACAGCCTTAATCAGAGACATTGAAAGGTGATGGCTCATGGGATGTCCGACATCCTAGTTCATGGGTTTTCCCAGTTGGAGCACCGAAAAACTCCATGTCTTGGAACCCAAGAATGGCATGGGTAGGTTACATTGTAGTTCAATGTTCAGATTTTCAGCTTATCCCACATGTTATGACATGGCTCCCCACAACAGCAGTGAGATAGGACTCTACCTAGGATTCCTGTGGGACTGACTTCACTCTGCCTCCTCACTCCAAGGTGGTGAGGGACTTGCTGTCAATCATTGAGAGAGAGGAACTAGGGCTTCTTTTGATTCATAGCCCTCAAACCATCTGAGGGACCAATCACCCAACATCACCCCTTAGAGCCAAGATGAGAGGGTGGGAATGACAGACCAACATGGGTGTTCTTCCTAGATGTACTCTGGCCTCTAGATGGAGGCTCTTTATCTATTCTAAGGAACTCAAATGATGCTTATAGGACTTTCCTTGTTTATTGTCTAAGTGTGAATTAAAATCTGTGGTTTAATAGGCACAGGGTCTCATGATTGCAATAATTTTCTTTTCCGAACAGCCAGGTGCTCTCTAGTGTGTCAGCACCCAACTGTGAAATCCCCACACTCAGGAATTGTTTTCTTTTTTTTAAAACTGGCCTGCACTAGTCAATTGTTTCAGCATGGTTAACTTTGATGTGGCCCCACCAGGACAGGAGACAGCGCACTGTAAAAGATGATTAATCAACTTAAAGGGAGGGAACCAAAGCCGCTTAAAGTAAATCAGCCAGGCATAATTAAATAAGCTTCTTCCTTCCCTGATGAATATGATATTTAAATATTTACTTCGAGCAAATACATTTAAATAAATTTCCTGCTATCGCTAAACCGATTCATTGAAGCTTACTTAAGAAACTAAATGTGTAAAATCTTCATCTTCTACAGCTCAGTCATCCGGGTGGGAGCTGGGAAGCCAGAGCATTCAGCCCGGAAGTGACCCCTCAGCACCGAGTAAGTGGGGACTGCACACGGCACACTAGTGAGCAGGCACGGCACAAATACATAATGAGAAAGGAAGAAGAGCCTAAACTTGGCTCATCTTCAGTGAGGAGATGGCCTGCTCCCATGTTTGTCTCTGGTGTTTCTTTGTGAAGACCCTGTTTTCAGTTCTGAAGCTCAGGGTTTAAAGTACCACTACTCGTGGGCTTTTGGGACCTTGTCTAGTGATGTCAAACATTTATAGGGTGCATTGCACTGTCTGTGAGATCTTCTGAAGAGGGAAAGGGGGAGAGATGCTCACTTCATCCTCTTTTACTAAATGAAGTGTGATTGTCTCAGTCTCACCCTTGGAAGCTCCATCACTTTCCCTTCAAATTAGGTGAAAAACCTTCTTATGCCAAGCAAGGCTTCTTTGCACAGACAGGTCTTCACAGCTCACATGGCTCCCTTCGCACTCATTCTCCCGAACAATCAGAGAATACAGTGAGTAAGCAAGAAGTGACTGCTTCCACCTGTGCTCTGTCAGGGAGTCAAATTCTGGGATGTTCAGAGGGTAAGCGACACAGCCAGAGAGGGAGCATGAGCTGCCTCCAGTTCCAGAAAATTCCACAGGTTGCATTTGGGCAACTGAGGCTGTGAAGGCAATAAGCAGACGCTCTGCTTATTGCTACTCAGAGGCTGCCGGGAAGGAGCGGGGTGCCTGGCTCTTGCACTGTGGTCTTGGCAGTGGCCTCATGTCTGGAATCAGGGACATACATGCACACCTTCCTGCCACCTACGCCACAGCGCTGTGTGTCCACTTTGCACACAGATTGTAGAAAAAGAAGAAGACTGAGCTCCATGTGGTGGCATGTTAAAATTAAGCTTGTAAAAGCACTTTGTTGTATATTTCCTTTCAAGATTCAAATTTTATTTAAAAAATTGAAACTTCCAAATGGTTATAATTTTCTAGTACTTACTTATCTTAATAGCACTGGGAATAAATTTAAAAATTAGGAAGCAAAACCATTTCATATTCCCACCACATTATCTCAGACAAACTATTTACAATTTGGAACATAGCCCTTGTACAGTGTGTGTGTGTGCGTGTGTGTGTGTGAGAGAGTTAGAGAAACATATCTGCAAGTTTCTTTTTTAAAAAGGTTTTGTTTTTAACTTTTATGTGTGTGTGTGTGTGTGTGTGCACATGTGAGGAAGTTGGGCAAGAAGGGACGTGCTTGCTATCAACGGTAACATTTCTTCTGCACCTGCCCATCAATTCACTTGTTCTGAAGTGCCTCTCATTGGATATTGGCGCATGGGTAATTTAACTTAGTTCCTGCCATGTGGATTTTCATTTTACCTACTTTGCCTGCTCTCAACAGACTCCTGTGGGAATGGTTTTATGTTTGCCTTTTTAAATATTGTTTTACAGATACTTTCTCTGTGGAACACAAATTTAGATACTACAAAAATCATGAATTCAAGGAATATAAAAATTATATATATATGTGTGTGTATATATTCAAATGCTCTTTGTGCATTGTATATGTATAGTACAATAGCCATTACTGTTTTGAATTATGAATAACTATTTGGAGCAGCACCTTCCTGATAACCCTGATCCATTCTGCCCTTGTGTGTTGTACTTTAACCTGTGACAGTGTGTTTTCCCACTTAATTCACACACGGAGTCATGTGCACAGCCTACTGCACAGCCCCTCCCCCACATTCTCACCTGCCCTGTGCCTGGTCCTCTCACTATGCAGAGTCAGTTTCCTGTGCATAGTCCTGCCTCCTTCCCACCCCTCGATACTCCTCACCCTCACCTACTTGGGCAATCACCCATGCTCATCTTTCAGACATCTTTCCAAAAGCCAGTGGCAAGGGGCTTCTGCTGGAATGAGCTATGTCCTTGTGCACCCTCTCATTGTGTATCCACAGGACTCTGAGTCCTCACTACGAGATCCTGCTGTGCTCTGCTCTAATGCCTCTGACCAGGGTTAGAGTGTGGGGAAGCAGCAGGAAAGGCTCACCTGCCCTCTGCCCACATCCAGTGAGTAGGAGCAGAGCTGGATCCTCCCAGAGAAGGGACTCCTTTTAGCTGGAAAGAGGACGATTGCTGAGCGGCTTAAAGTACCAGATGAACTCAGCAAGCTCTTAGTCATTCCCTGTTTGTAGATTATGTTCTGTTTTCCATGGAGGTTTAGGTCAGTCACTTGATGATTTCTGCAACTGACATCAAAGTTGCCACCCAGGGCAGTAGCAGTGTGTGTGCTCTGCTCTCCTTTGAGGTGTCCACAGTAGAAGTGGTGGGAGGGGTTCTGGAACATGGGGAGAAGCCAAGCAAGGATGCTGAAGCCTGGGTGGACTCTGAGGAAGATTCTTGGCGATAGGAGAACTTGAACTGGCCAACTAGGAAATCAAAGGCCTTGAACTCAGTAGCTGGCTTATGAATGGATACATGTTTTTCTTGGTATCAGAGCAAGAGAAGGTTCTAGTGGACCCGTAGAATGTAAGACACCCCCCCCCATCCTTTTCCCGGATTCTGCCATGCAAAGTCAGGCTGTTGGAGTCATGAAGGTTTCTCTGTGGATCCAACCAACTTGAAAGAAAGCGAATTAAGATAGTTGATGGCTGCTGGGAGAGCGAGGGGCAGTTCTCCTCGGGAAAGCAACTTCAGAGCTACTCCACAAGTGCCTGCAGATGGTCCTGCCCCCGCATCCGTGCGGGCAGCACTAAATGAGCTCAGTGGGCTTAAAAGCAAAGTACTTGAGGTTGGAAGGGAAAAGTGGGAGATGTAAGGGAGCAACTGGAGGAGTGGAGAGGCTTGGGGTTAGATGAAAACACATGGTACTTGATAGTTTTTATGCCACCTGGACACAAACTAAAGTCATCTGAGAGGAGGGCACCTCAGTTAAGAAAATGGCTCCATGAGATTGGATTGTAGACAGCCCTGTAAGGTGTTTTCTTAATCAGTTATTGATGGGGGAGGGCCCATACTATTTTGGGTAGGGCTAGCTCTGGGTCGGTGGTCCTGGGTTCTATAGAAAAGCAGGGTGAGCAAGCCATGAGGAGTAAGTTGTTAGAAAGCACCCTTCCATGGCCTCTGCATCCAGCTTCCTCCTCTGTTTGAATTCCTGTCCTGATTTCTTTTGAAGATGAACAGTGATATGGAAGTGTAAGCCAAATAAACCCTTTCCTCCCCAAGTTGCATTTGGCCGTGGTGTTTCATCACAGAAATATAAACCCTAAGACAGGTATTATAAAGAAAGTTTTTTAAAAAAAAAGCAAAGCAAAATTTAAGTTACAAACCAATGAGCCAAGCAATGGCCAAAGGCCATGAATACCCCTGGATCAAGCCAGACCTGAAAGGAACACTATGCCTGCACACTGCTGCTGTGTCAAAAGGTTGATGGCCTTCCTGCTTAGGGAAGGATTAGGTTGTGTTGAACTTTTACCACTTGTAGCAGAAGAAACTTGACAAACCGTTTGCCCTGTCTCACTGCCCCTCCACGTAATGCTTACATTGTAGCTCTGTTTCATAATGCACCACCAAAATGAGGACAGAGAACATTACCAGCACTATTCCTGTGCCCGTTCTGATTATATGTGGACCCAGTTCCTCCCTCGGGTCAGCCATCTGTCAGCCACAGGCAACTTCGGGTTGTCAGCTGTTGGGATGCTAATCAAACATCTGATGTTGTCGTTCTACTGAGCATGGACTGCGCAGAGAGTGAGGGTGACGTTCACTGTCCTGCAGAGTAGATGTCCACCTTCTATAGCATGCCCAGTGGGCAAGCGAATTCTCTGTAAACATCTCTAAACATAGCAACGCAACTGTGGTGTGGAGCCCATTAGCCCTGTGAGAAGAGCACACTGTGAGTCGGAGGCTGAGAAACTGGTTGAGCAAAGCTCTGCCTTAACCTGTGTTTGGAAGGAAGTTGGTTTATTCCTACAAGTGTGCAGTGATGAGGTGAGCGGACCTGCTTTTTGTCCAGCCCAGCTCCCACATGGCTAGCCCCGAAATAACAACATACATACTGTATTCATTTAAGCACTGCCTGGCCCATTATATCTAGCCTCTTCTTGGCTA
>LOEQ01006086.1:57465-70464 GCA_001685075.1 Bramus lutescens
AGAGAGAGAGAGAGAGAGAGAGAGAGAGAGAGAGATGCCTGTGTATGTGCTCTAGGAAGCTGAAAGTTGATATCATGTGTCTTCCTCAATTGTTCTCTACTTATTAAAATATTTGTGTACGTGTGTGTGTACACGCACGTGCTCACGTGTGCACCACAGCATGCATATGGAGGCCAGAGGGCTATTTGTGCTAGTCAGTCACCTTTCTGCTTCTACTGCCTGGGTTCTAGGGATCAGTCTCAAGTTATCAGCTTTGTTCTGGGGATCAATTTCAAGTTTGTTGGTGGAGGCTGCTTGTTCGTTTTCCAGCTGCTCAGACCTGAAATAATCATACAGAAAACATATTAATTGTAATAGTGTTTGGCTAATAGCTTAAGTATATTTTTATCTAGTTCTTACATCTTAAATTAACCCATTTTTATTATTTTATATTTTACCATGAGGCTCATGGTTTACCAGTACTGGCATGTGGGCATCTTTTTCCTCCAGTGGCTACATGGTGTCTCTCTGACGCCACCACCTTTCTCTCTCTATCTGCTTGGAATTTCCGCCTTGCTCTATTCTGCCCTGCCATAGGCCAAACCAGCTTTATTAATTAACCAATAAAAGCAACACATATATAGGACTTCCCACACCATTTCCCCTTTTCTGTTCAAATAAAGAGGAAAGTTTTAACTTTAACATAGCAAGATTACATACAACAAAACAGGTATCAAGCAAGAATTACAGTTGTTGCCAGAGGCTGCTTGTTCATTCCCGGCTGTTCAGACCTGAAACTATATTAATAGCCACACAAGCTGTATTAATTGCAATAGTGTTTGGACAATAGGTTAAGCATATTTCTGGCTAACTCTTATATCTTAAATTAACCCATTTCCATTATTTTATACTTTACCACAAGGATCATGGTTTCCTGGCAAGGTTCTGGCATGCCTGTCTTTTGTGGCGCCTACATGACTTCTCTCTGGCTCCGCCTTCTTTCCTCCTCTATCTGCTTGAAACTCCTGCCTTGCTCTATTCTGCTAAGCCACTGGCAAAGACAGATTTATTCATTAAACAATAAAAGCAGCACATACAGAAGGACTTCCCATACCATTTCCCCTTTTCTGTTCAAATAAAAAAGAAGGCTTTAACTTTAACATAGTGAAATTACATGTAACAATGCAAGTATCAAGCAAGAATTACAGTTACAATTTATATTTATATTTATTTGAATTTATATTATATATTACAATTTATAGTTATATATATTTATATATAAATAATATATATTTATATTTACTTTATCTTTTATTGTAACTAAGGAAAGCTGTAATTATGACTATCTATTCTTCAACTCCATCAAAGACCCCAGAAGGATATAATACTACCTAAGTTAACAGGAAGTGCATTGTAAGCAACTTCCGAAACTCTAGAACTGACAGTCATATCACTGCCTGGAGAGTTACCCAAAGTTCTTCTGTACCATTGGGGCATCTATCTTCAGCCTACAGGCCCATAGTATCCAGCAGACTTTTCCATGAGGCAGGAAATTTCAAGATCTCTTATGCCTTGTACTATACTGTTAAAGTTCATCAGTTGCTTTTTTCTGTGTCCTCCAAAATGTCTGGCAGTTCTCTCATGAAGCAGGAACCCCAAAGGACCATCTCACCCTTAGGCAAGTTCAGCAGGCACTTTTCTGTGGGTCCTGCATGTCTAATTCATACAGCATAACATCAAGCAGTCTGGGCAAGACCAGTTTCTTGCCCAAATGGCTAACCAACTCCATAAAGAGCCTCTTTGATGCCCATCATTCTCTTGAAGTAGATCGGTGCTGCCAGGAACAGATGTGTCTCATTGTAATGAAAAATCCTATGTTCTTAAAACCTTTTAAATGCTGTATTCTGATAGGTTTGAAGAATGCCTATCCATCTGAACTATATCTATGTATATCTAGAAAACCTAACTAATATGACTACAAGCTTGACTATTGTAGATGACTATCTATTAACCTGTATTTCTTAATTATATATTACATTTTTAAATGAGCTTCACAAACACAATACCTCAATCAAGAGCAGAAATATAATATAACAAAATTGACCTTAAATTAGTATCAATAAACCAAGATCCATACCAAGGCAAAGTATTTATCTCTATATCAGTGGCAAGCGCCCTTAATCAAGGAGCCTTTAAGCTACCAACAAGGTATTGTTTGGGACAGAGCTAAGCATGGAGCTCACTGGTTTGGGAATGCTAGCTGTACAGTAAGCTCCAGGGAGTCTCTTGTTGTTGCCCCCAGAGCATTGAGTTTCCAGGCTTGAGCTGCAGTGCCTGGCCTTTTTATGTAGGGGCTAAGTTTGAACTCATGTCTTTATGCTTGTCAGACAAGTACTTGATTGAAAGATAGCTTCTGCAGCCCCTTGGATAGCAGAATAATACCTTCCTTAATTCCTTTGTCCTATCTGCAAGCCACCTGTATTATATTTCAATTCTGTGTTTTCTCACTTTTATTACTCCCAAACATTTATGTAATAGAAAAGAAAATTCTGTGCTCATATTCTGTAAAATTAGGATCTCTGTGGCATGGGTAAAACTGCAGGCAAAACAAGTTCTCAGTGGATGTCAGCAGCTTCTGCTGTCTGCTGCTGACACTAAGGATGTTAGAGATGAGGGAGAGCTCTGAGTGCCATGTATAAGGTGAATGAGGGATGCCAATAGTGTCTTTCTTGTAGAATGAATGAAGTGAGCGCAAGACAGGCCCAGTGTCTCAAATACCTAAGAGGGCTACTTAATTGGGGAAGGACTTATTTTGACTCATGATTTCATAGGTTTTTGTCCGTAGCTGGTTGGGTTAAGGTCTGAGCCTGTGGCAAGGATGAGGAATCATGGCAGATTTATGATTTCAGAAAGAAATTAGAGGATTTCTTTCTACTTACTACCTAAGCCAGGTAGCAGAGAGGATTCTTGAGCTGGTGGGGTCCTCCATTTCCCCCTTCTTCCTGTCTAAGCCTCCACCCTATGAGATGGTACCATCCATACTCAGGGTGAGTCTTCCCCTAGAAGCACTCTGTAGACATATACAGTGCTGTGTTTCACTGATGGCCTAGACCTCACTCAATCCAAATTAAGTTGCCAGTAAAGAGGAACCACTTCAGACTCCTTTGTGGAGGAGCTCTGCTCTGTATTGGGTTTGTGTGGACAGTTACAAGAGACAGAAAGAAGCAGAACTACATATACAGAAGAATCCTACACACATACGACATGTTCTCTCTCTCTCTCTCTCACACACACACACACTGATAAATGTTAACACATATGAAACTTAAATATTGTACTACGTACGTCAACTTCCTGAGTTTGATTTGCCATCATAGCTTGTGTCAGACATAAACATTCAGTAGGGTGAAGGACACTCAGAACTTTCTGTCTTATATCTGGAGCAACTTCCTAAAGGCCCATGTGCCTTCAAAATAAAGTGTTGGATAGGAGAGAATGCTGCCCCACTCCCACAATGTAATCTGCACCTGCACATCACCTAAAACCAACCTGTGTACTGTTGTTTGCCTTGTGCAAAGCTAAGCTTGTCAGTTAGAAACTTGGGAAGATTCACCTATCAGGCTCTGTAACAACGGAACCATAAAGGGTAAGATAGGTTGGCCAGAGCCTGGCGTCCTAGATTTGCATCTCCCGTTCATTTTCCCAGTACAGAGGCATTCACAGAAAGTCTTGGCCTTGGCCTTTCAGAGACTAGGTGTTGGGCTAGAAAGTAAAGCTGGCATGAGAATGTGGGCATGGCTCTTTTCAGAGGACTGCTCAGGGTGGGACAATATGCTCTTTGTGCCCAATAATTCCGTTCTCGTTTCCTCGTCCTTTCCCCATCTTTCTTCCCCTTTTCCGTCATCAGCATCCTCCTGCTGGACTGAATTGCCCCTCAAATGATACGCTCGAGTGCTCACTTGGCACCTGCAACTGTGACCTTGTTTGGAAACAGGTCCTTCGAAGATGTGGGCACATGAAAGTGAGATCACACTGGAGGGTGGACTGGTGTCTCTATAACAGGAAACTGAGGGTGTCTTGGAGATAGGGTGCAGAGAAGGAACACAGCAAAAACTGATTACTCTTATTGACCTAATAGAAGAGCGCTAACTAGAAAGAAGGAAACAGCTTTGACCCCCCAAAGCCGTTCTCTGGGGAGTATTACTCTGCCAATGCCTTGGCCTTCCTTGGCTCAGCAGTCTTCAGAAGGAAATTTCTGTTGTTTATAAGTCCAGCTTATAATATTTTGTGACAGACTCCAAATGGACTGAGACATTCAAAGTGATTGACCATGGCTGCATTTCATAGAATTAAATTACTATCATCTCTGGGATTATAACGAAATTCTCTTCTTTGCCCCATCTTAGAAAAACCATCATTAAGTCATGAAACTGTAACGGTTATGATCTAAGAGCCTCTGTACTCCAAACCCTTCCTGAAAGAACTGAGGTCCAAAGAGAAGTGATCTCCCCAGTTACAACGCAAACCCACAAAATCTTACACCACAACCACCCAGCAACAAGTATAAAATAATAATGTTGCTGCTCCCCGTGGCAGACACCCTGCTGTTTTGAGTAGATGGAAGATGATTCATTTTAAAATACAGACATTCCTAAAGGTAAATTTCTTAGGAGAAATAATAAACCACAGAATCTAACTTCTCAGAGGGAAAGTAAGGTTAATTCTTTAATATATTAGATTTAAGTTTATGATTAGTGTAACTTGGCTTTGGAACATTAATCACCAATGAGAGCACATTTCTTTCAGCTGATTATACATACATAAATGCATATTTTACTGGGTTAATGCAATAATATTGCTCATTTACAGCTAATAATTTTCTACTGGATTTTAATACACTGTAAAATATACTTAAATAAACCAAAAATAATATATACCCTAACAAAAACTTTTTAAAACTTGCTTTCAATACATATGTATGAAACACATGTAGAATTTCCCCCCAAAGATATAATTATAGCTTTGAGTTGTATTTTTTATACCCACATAGCTTATGTACCTCCCAAAGTGATAGTAACCCAGAA
The DNA here is from genome assembly GCA_001685075.1 of Bramus lutescens. Taxonomy (NCBI): domain Eukaryota; kingdom Metazoa; phylum Chordata; class Mammalia; order Rodentia; family Cricetidae; genus Bramus; species Bramus lutescens. The sequence goes on from LOEQ01006086.1 coordinate 62,529, forward strand.
TAACTATTTTCTTTTTTTCTTTTGGTATTGTTTTTTGAGTCAGGGTTTCTTTATAGCTTTGGAGTCTGTCCTGGCACTAGCTCTTGTTGACCAGGTCAGCCTTGAACTCACAGAGATCCATCTGCCTCTGTGCCTCCCAATTGCTGGGATTAAAGGTATGTGCCACCACCACCCAGCTCAGAACAACCATTTTTAATATGTCTCAATGGAGAATCTTTACTTTTTTTTTATCTTGCCCTGAACTTCTTAGCCAATCCTCATAAAAATTTCAGCAGTATTGGGATTAGAAAACAGGGTACTCAAACTCCCAGGCTCAGAGGTGCATTTAATTGAGTGATCTGCTTTGGGGAACACTGTGGGGATGGAACCGAGTTAAGAACTCATTTCTGGAGTATTCATTAGCTATGGCTCCTCAACTGCAGACAGGATTATCATGGCTTGTGCCATGTGCTTGGCAAATGTCACCGGAGACAATGGGGATCCAGCTATGCTTTTTCTCCATCCAGGAACAGCAGGGAAATGCTTTTAGCCCAAAGGAAAGGAAAGATAAGTTCTTATTGATGCTGTTGTGTTTGTTTTCAAGAAGAGGGAGGCAGAAGACACCAACATCTCTGTGCCAGATGATCACTTTGTTAATGTGTGCGTGCGTGTTGATGTATGTGAGGACGTGTGTGTATATGTGTACCTGTATGTTTATGTATGTGATGACATGTATGTGTGTGTGCATGTTGATGTATGTGAAGATGCGTGTATATGTGTGCATGTTTATGTATGTGAGGACATGTGTGCATATTGATGTATGTGAGGATATGTGCATACATGTTGTTGTATGTGAATATATGTATGTGCATGTTAATGTATGTCAGAGCATGTACCTATATGTGTTGTTTTTAATCCTTATTATTTTTCATAGAAGTATTGAGAAAACAAGTGAGACTTACACAAGCGAGCTTTCTCCATGCACATCTTCATGTCTCCCCCAACCCAGACACAGCAAGAGGTGGGCAGGACAAAGGCATAGAGCAAGAATATAAACAAAACCATTGGCAAAAAGGGAGAGCCCAGGGGCTCTATAAAACACACAAGCCAGCATCCAGAGAGGGGACTCCCCACCTCAGCCCTTGCCTTATTGTGGAAACATTCACTTTTCCAGCTTGGTGCTTGTTCTTCCTTGATGTCACTTCTCAAAAGTTCCCTAGCCAACTGCCAGCACTCACTTTAGAGGACGTACTAAGATTATGTTACCAAAAGGAAGAGAAAAGAAAGAATTTATTGAACAATGGTCCTCTGCCAGACTTCGAAAATACAATGAACCAATTGCAGATAACAGAATCACAGTATCTGAGCCACTTTATGGAAGGGTTGCAGGTATTGGGAGGGTTCTCGAGAGCATTAAAAGGAGAAGGTTGCGTCAGTATAAAACAGATCAGGGAACCTTCCCAGTTTCCATTGAGGGTGGCAAGAGGCACAGTCTGCCAACAGCACCACAGCTTCTCCAGGAGCAGTGGGTGAGCTCACGTGTAAGTCTCCCGTGGCTGCCGTGTCGCAGGTCCAAAGTCTGACACCGCACTCACTGGACTAAGAACACAGTCTGTTTGTCACATTTCCCCTTGATTCTCGTCCTCCACATCCTGCTTCCTCTGCTTCTGGTACCCGGGCCCTACTTTAAAGTTACATGGTTAATAGATATTACAGCATCCACAGTCTTCATCCTCATTTGCTATGTGCTCATGTAAAACCTCCAGGGATGAGGACATGGCTATCTTTGGGGTGGGCAATTGTTATCTTGTTATTTGGGATGGTTTATGTTTAAGGAAATGTGTCAGGATGTAGAATCACTCTGGAGACAAATCTCTGGACATGTCTATGATGGCTTTTCTACATTAGGTTCACTGAAGTGGAAGCCCCACCCTAACTGCTGGACCAGTTAAAAAGGAGAAAGGGAGCTGAGACCAGATGCAATGCAATCAGCTGCCTCAAGTTCCCTGCCACCAGACTGACTGTACCTGGCGAACAAACATAAACACTTCCTTAGGTTGTTTCTGTCAGGGATCTTGTCACAGCAAGGGGAAGGTAACTACCACACCTTCTACAGAAGCAATCAGGTACATTAGTCAGTTAGCAGTTCCAGGTACAATGGATGAGGAGGGGTCCAGGGTAGGGGGAGCCGTCTAGCAGACGCAGATAAGCAGGCTGCCAAGATCAGAGTCAAGGCCAATGCTTTCTTTAACAGTTCTTTTTGTCTGTATGTCCTGCCACTTGGAGGTAAGAAGCCCGAAGAAACTAGAATAAAATGGATTTGTATTGGTGTGTGAATTACCCTGAAGTTTCCCAAACCCCCTCCTCAGCTATCCCCTATGGCTTTTCCTTCTTAAAGTGTGGTGTAGGTTTCAACCCAGTGGCTGGCAGAGAGCTCCATTACATTCGCATCTCCTTCTGCTGTGTTGACTGGCAGCAAAGCAACCCGAAAGGAAGTGCTATCCAGTTCTTCCGCAGCTTAGGTGTCAAACTTCTCACCTTCTCGACAAAGATACAAATGTGCTGGCAGCTCCTGGCCAGAGAAAACAGGCACAGTGGCAAATGTCTTTAATTTCGCAAGAGGCAGGTGGATTCCTGTGAGTTCAAGACCAGCCTGATCTACATAGTAAAACTTTTTCTCAATTAATTAATTAATTAAAAATAAATAGATTCTGCATTGTGAATCTTTTCTCTTGTATCTTGGCTCATTCCCAGAAATTAACTAAAAGTTACAGTTCGGTGTGCATATTCTTCTACATTGTTTTTCACATACAAATATATATGAAATTTCATTTTTGTTCATAGTAGTGCATTTGGAAACATAGCTTTACCTGGTATTTGGAAAAGATCATTACCAAATCTTTCAAATGTTTTGATAGTAACCACAGACTGAAGTTTCTGTGAAGAAAGTTATGATCCTCTATTTGCTTTTATTTCTTCACATTGCTATGATTCAGTGGTGCTGGAACTCAAACCCAGAGCCTAATGTATGGGAGGCGAGTATGCTACCACGGAGCAGTACCTCTGACCTATGCTTTCATCTTGTAAGTGGAGGAAACTAATTATGAAAACACGTAGAAGCATGCAGTCATCACTGAATGCCTGTGGCTGGGTCCATCATGCAGGCTGCTGATCCCAAGCATGTACATGGGTGTCCCGCTCAGTGTTACCCTCAAGTACAGAGCTGGGAGAATTTACCAAGACTGGAAACAGATTCAGACAGCTGTGACTAAAGTTATCATTGCTCATGCTACGGTCCCTTGCTAGGCACACAAAGGTGCTTGTAGCTTCCTTTTCATCACTGGGTAGTAGAGTCCAGCATCCAGTTGCTGGTGTGAAAGCTTCTAGCTTTGTGCTTCCCTGAGGCCACGCCTCCAGCATTCTTAGCATGGTAGTATGTTTTTTGAGGCAGTCAGGTTAGGCCAGCAAGCCCTAGGGATCCTCTTAGCCTAAGAGGCTGGATGATGCAGCAGCATGGACGATGCAGCAGCCAAGCAGTGTCACAGCTCTGGAAAGCTGCAGAGGAGACTACGGCCCTGATCCCTGCAGAGGATGGGATCTGACATCCTGGAACAATGGCAGCAAGGGTAAGCACTGCTTCCTAAGAAGAGGGAGCTCTCGACCTGTACATGCTGCATCTTCCTCCTCCGACTTCCTCCAGTCACAGTTTCCAGTCCACTGGAAGGTTCCACACACACTCAGGATGGTGCTTACCAATTTCAGCACACATCACTGCCCCCCACCACGTTAATCTTCTCTAGAAAGGCCAGTCGGGTCCTAGACATCACTTACCCCACCCCAGGCAAACTGACAACCTACACCAACCATTACCATTACAGCCATCCCCCTTCTTCTCCAGGTCTGACCTGTAAGCTGCATCCCACCCCATCATTTTCACAGTCTTGGAGATTATGCAAGCTACACACGCCATGGAGAGATGTGTCCTGGAGCTACAGATGCTAATACATGGGAAGGAGGAAAGTGAGTGCATAGCTGAGATGGACCACGCATGCTCTATTTCTGTAGGGAGAAGGATCAATCTGTCTTGTGACTGATGACTTTGATCCATCCCTGGAAACCCTGATGCCAGGGGAAAAGCCATTAAATGAGAAAACTTTTTATAAAATTATAAGTATTCTAGTTCAACCCAGAATATTTTCACAGTTGTCAAAAGAAAGCATGACAATTGAATGTTGAAAATACAGTCACATAGAAAATACAAAAATGGAAAGCAAGCATTGTTAACCCCAGCATTTGGAAGCCCAGGTAGGAGGACTGAGGATGAAAAGCCAGCCTAAGAAATGAGAAAGACCTTGTCTCAACAAGAACAACATCAAAAGCTAAGAAGAAATGAAAACTGAAGCAGTTTGTGAACATGATATATTGTAAAGGTTTTACTATACTAGTCAAAGAGGTGGGCAGACTTGGGGGTGATGCTGGAGGAAACATGACATCGTGTCTGGGGAAATGGACCCACTGCACACGCACAAGGACCTGACTTTGATTCCACATAGAAATGCCAGGCATGGTTGTGTGCACTTGCAATCCCAGTGCCCAGGAGGCAGAGACAGAGAGATCCCTGGTAATTTCTGACCAACCAGCTTTCCTGATTAGCTTGGAGACTGTGTCTCAAAACAAAACAAAACAAAATACCAGGTGGACCACTCTTGAGTAACACTTGGGGTTTTCCTCTGTCCTCCATTGCTGTGGGATAATGGTCTTGTACCCTGTAAAGATTTGTCAGTTGTATTGCTTTAATAAGACACTAATTGGCCAGTAGCCAGGCAGGAAGTATAACCATGGCATCCAGGCAGGAATTATAGGCAGGACAATCAGAATAGGAGAATTTTGGGAAGAGAAAAGGCTCAGTTTGCAGACATCACCCAGGCACAGAGGAAGCAAGATGAGAACACCTTGCTGATAAAAGGTACCAAGCCATGTGGCTAACACACAAGAATAATGGGCTAATGTATGATGTAGGAGTTAGTTAATAAGAAAGCCTGTGCTAATAAGCCAACCAATTTATAATTAATATAGACCTCCGTGTATATTTTTGGGACTGAAAGGCTGTGAGACAAAACAGGACAGAAGCCCCTGTCAACATTCCACATGTGTATTCACAAACATACACATGCATGTGTGCACATACACACAGACACACACATAAACTCATGCACACGTACACATGAACATATGCGTGTACTCAGACACAAATGGAGGAGAGACAAAAATCAGGAGAGAGGGAGAGAGAGAGAGAAAGAGAGAGAGATTTAACATGGCTTTTATATCTCTTTCTCTGGGTATATGTATACAAAGAAAATATTTTGGCCTTGCTTAAACATGGCTGACAATTCAAATTCATTTCATTTGAGTTTGTGACTATAGATTGAACCATAGTGTCAAATTAACACTTAAAAAAATCAGTTCCTAAAAATCACTTCCTGCCACATATTCACTATTTATTCACTTATAAGACAAAAAATTTGGTATTAAAAATGGATGTCCACAAATTAGCATATTTTTTCAAGAACAATAACAACAAAATCAATCATAGATCACAGCTGTGATGACACACAGAATTAGGATCCAGTCTTAAGAGTTTATGTCTTAGGGACCCTTTGAAATGTACAAGATCATAGCTGGTTTCTGTTGATTTAAAAATCTACGCCTCTTTTGGAGCTTAGTGCCTACTGTGTTGCCGAGGACACAGGTTCCACTTCCTTGACCCACATGGCAGCTCCTTATGGCCTATAGTACCATTTTCAGGCATTCCATTTCCTTCTTCTGGCCTCCATGGGCACAGCACTGCATGTGTGAGCTACACATAAGTTCACTGAGGCTAAACACACACACACACATAAAACAAACAAATAAACAAGCAAATTTTTTTTGAAAATCTCTCTTTTTTGCTGGTGGGATGGCTGAATGGGTAAAGATGGTTGTTACCCAAATGGTGGGCAACTCCCAAACATCCACCCCCATACTGTGGTGTGCACATAAATCAATGTAATAAATATTTTAAGGTGATTCAAAAATCATCTTATTTTTCATACTAAAACTGAAAAAAGCAAAAACAGCCCAAGAAAGAAATTTTGATTGAGTCAAAATGACCCAGTTAGAGGTCCCCAGTAATTAGGCTTCCTGGAAGAGTCAATCTTAAGAAATTAATGGAGAGCCACAGTAGGAAGCAATTGGCTTCTATAAATCTAATTTTAAAAATAAAAGTTCAAAGTTAAATGCTGTTTTCATATTTCAGGGTGATGTTTCCTAAGCTACGAAAACATTATGAAGAAAATTAGCAGAGATGAGTGGCAAAGAAGTTCTGTCCCTTCCTCCGAGGTACCTTAATAGAAACCTTCTATTACAATACCCTGTTGCTACTTTATACGTGCCACTTGGGAGCATTTTTTTTTTTTTTGGTTCTTTAGTGGAGTAGGAAGGCTGCAAACCCCAGATTTTCTTTGTTGTTTTGCCAAGTTAGGCTTCCATTTAAAAGTCCTTGGGATGAGTTAATCTTTGCCTAAAATGGACAAAGGAATATTTTTAGTATGCTCCACTGACAGTTTAAGAGGAGAAAATGAATCTTTGAGTAAATAGTTTATAAAATATACATTAAATATAATTTTTTGCATGTGAATGTTCATGTGTGTGCCTCTGTGTGTGTGTGTGTGTGTGTGTGAACTAGAAGACAACTTTTTTACTCTTTGGGCATGCTTTATCTTAGTTTTTGAGACAGGGTCTCTCATTGTTTTAGAACTTGTAAAGTAGGCTAGTCTGGGAGTAGGATCTCAGGGAGTCCCAAAGATCTGCCTGACTTCACTCTCTGGTACCAGAATTACAAGATACCACCATGCCTGACTCACCTTGTGTGGGTTTGGGGAATTGAACTTAGGTTCTTATGCTTATAAGACAAGTGCTTTACTCACAGGTGTGACCCAGCCCCCATTTAATATAATGTTTACGGAAGACTACTGTGTGTTCTAGATATAATCCAGCATTATTGGCCATATTTTAATTCTGATATTTATTTTTTTCATATGGCTCTGAAGATCACCCAGAGGGCCTCTTGCATGCTAGACAAACACTCCTGCCAAGAGCTACAGCCCCACCCACGATTCTAATGCATGTTTTGTTTATCATGTTAATAAGATAGGATGTGCACACTGTCTTTATGAGGAGACAATAGAACCTTTCCCTTGCCTTCTCTCTCTCTGTTTCACCTTAGCTTATTTCTGTGAAGATGAATACAGAGTCATGTGATGGAGAAATCAGTATTTGACAGAAACTAAGACAAACAACAGTTGTTTCCAGAATAGCTCTGTTTCGTGCTCCCTTTGAACAAACCCTACTTTTATGAGCATTGCTGCTTCAAGTGCCTTGGTTCCCCAAGCTCTTTTTGGGTGCAATTGATACTAATCATTATTTGAGGACTTTTTGCTTAAAAGCAATGACAGATTGGGAAGCATTTTGGTGTGACAACACTAGCATAGAGTTTGGTGACAGGAAACCCCTAAGAACATCTGTTAATAGAAGTATATTTCTTTTTCATAAATGAAGTTTGCAAGTAAGCAGTGTAGGGAAAGAATGACAACATGAATGGGGGCAGGCTTAGGCTCCTTTCACATCCCCCACAAATTTTCAGTTCCTTGTTCAAAATGGAGCCATTGCTCCAGTCAGCAGGAAGAGGTCACAGGAAAAATGATGGGACAAAAAGTGCAGATGCCACCTCATGTGAAAGTGTTCAGAAACTGTTAGACGCTATCCTACTTCAGAATTTAATCCAAGGTCATCTTATTAGTCAAGGTTCTCTAGGCAGAACTGGTAGAATGAATATCTATCTATCTGCCTGTCTGTCTGTCTACCCATCTATCATCTATCTATCTGTCTGTCTGTCTATCTATCTATCTATCTATCTATC
>LOEQ01006087.1:31061-51173 GCA_001685075.1 Bramus lutescens
AGCCGAGTCAGGCAGACAATGAAGCTCTGGCCCAAGATGGACGTAGGTTAGAATATTCCCGCTATAAGCTAGCCGTGCGGAGCCGCTGTGCGGAGCTGGGCAGGATGAAGGCAGGCCCGCTCCTCTTTTGCCGCACATATGTATACTATCATATCATTTGCAAATAAAATACCTTTAACTTCTTCCTTTCGAAATTACATTCCCTTGATGTTCATTAATTATTTTATTGCTCTAACTAAGGCATCAAGTATTATATTGAATGAGTATAGAGAGAGTGGACAACATTTTTGTTCTTGATTTTAGGGAAATTGCTTTGCATTTCTCTATATTTGAGTTTCTGTTAGCTACTGGATTATTAGTAATTGCTATAGTGGATGATTTTTGGTATGTTCTTAGTTGTAGTTTGCAAGCATTTTATTGAGAATTCATGCATGTATGTTCATAAAGGAACCTGGTTTGTAATCCTCTTTCTTTGTTGGGTCTTTATGATCAAGGTAACGGTGGCCTCATATAACAAACTGTGAAACGTTCTTTTGATTCTACTTTGAGGATTTTTTGAGTATTACTGATATTATTTTTCTTTGAAAATCTAATAGAAATCTGCACTCAAAACTTCTGTCCCTGGGCTTTAATTGGTTTTGAGGCTTTTAATTAATTACTTGATTATCTGTCTGTTTAGGTTTCTTATCTGATATTTTTGTGTTATTCAATCTGTGGGGAAAAGTCCCTGTTATTATATAAATATGAAGAAAATTTGGTCATTGAATCTTTGTTTAGGAAATTTCCAAAGAATAATTATGATTTCTTAAAAATATAGATTATTTCAAGACATATTTGACAAGAATATAAAATCCTTTGAACTAAAATTTAAAACCTAATCGTATCAGATGAAAACCCATAAAAAGGCAGATAGTAAATTTGTGAGTCAAAGGATTCAAAACTTGAATATTTTCGATAAGATGTTGCAAAACTCAAAGGAAGAACAACTAATATCTGATCATTCATTTTATGTGATAGATATGCATATTATTGTTGCATGGATCAGCTTGTTCATCCCTGCCACCCAAGACTGAAATAACCACACAGAAACTGTATTAATTAAATCACTGTTTGGCTCATTAGTTCTAGCTTCTTACTGGCTAACTCATACATCTTAATTTAATCCATGTCCATTAATCTGTGTTTTGCCATGTGGCATTGGCTTACTGGCAAAATTTCAGCATGTCTGACTCTGGTGGCTCCATGGCATCTCCCTCCCACTCTAATTTCTTCCTCCCAGTATTCCCTTTAGATTTTCCTGCTTAGTTCTCTTCCCTTGCAGCTCTGTATAGGCCCAAAGCAGTTTCTTTATTCATTAATGGTAATCACAACACTCATAGGGGACTCCCTCATTAAATCATAAACATATAATGAGATAAATAACATAGAACACACAAAATAACTTTATAAAATAATAATGTTGATGACGATGCATAACATTTTAGTATTAATATCATAAAATATTATATGTATTCATACAGATTTTGAAGAAAAACAAAATTCATATACTTTTTGTAGAACAGCAGGGAAATATAAAGAGTTTAGTCATTTTCTGAAGATTTAACTCAGTATAGTGTTTTCATAGCATGCACTGGATCTTTAGTTGGATACCTATTATCAAAAACCAAAGAAACAAGGAAAATTAGTTCAGAAATATGTGTAAACATAGATTCCCAATGTATTCTCAAATATGTCAAATAAACCAATGTGCAGGTATTATTTAATCACCCAATTCTACTTTGATATTTAATATTAAATTTTAACAGAATTCCACTATTCCATAAATATAATTTGTATCAGAATGGGTCATAGATTAGCATTAAAAATTAACACTAAAGCAATAAACAATGAAGAATAAGGGAAACTTCCAAATAGATGGCATTTGCAACGTTTGATGATTAGCTTTGTCAATTTGATACATTCTAGAATCACCTGAGAAGAAAAAAAATGTGTTTATATTCAATTGGCTTGTGGAAAAATATGTGGGAGACTTTCTTAATTAAGTTAATTGATGTGAAATACTCAGACCACTGTCAATGGTATCATTATTTAGGCAGGAGTTTTGTATATTTTAAGAATAGACAAATAGTTGTGAGCTCATGTAAGCAAGTGAGAAGTGAGACTCATTACTTTCTGCTTTTTCACTCTTGCTGTCAACTTTCCCTGAATGAAGTACTGTGTCATTTCTGCAATAGTAAGCTAAAATAAGCCTTTTTATCCCCTTGGTTGATTTTATAAGGGTATCTTATCCCAGAAGCGGAAAAGAACATCAGGTAGAAAGTGGAACTGGCCAGGTGGTGGTGGCACATGACTTTAGTCCCAGCACTCGGGAGGCAGAGGTAGTTGGATTTCTGTGAGTTAGAGGCCAGCTTGGTCTACAAGAGGTAGTTCCAGGACAGGCTCCAAAAGCTAAAGAGAAACCATGTATCAAAAAAAAAATAGATTGTCTACTTTAAAAAAAAATATTCATTGACTGCTGAGAAGAATGTGTATGCTGCAGTTTGGTGATTGAATATTCTTTAAGCATTCCTTGGGTCCATTGGAACTGAATAAGTAGAGGTCGTTGTTGAGATAAAATCAATCACGTGGTTTCCATGCCTTTGGACTATTTTGTGGAAAGGTTTGAAATCTTGGGTTGGAAGAACCACTGTATTATGGAAGCAAAGTACTTTAGCGGAATCTTGGAAACTGAGAATGCTTATTGAGACATAAATTGTTGAGGAATGACCATAGTGTTTTAGAGAAGAAAGATTGTGTCTGGATTACTTCTCTGACATTTTGGCTAAGAATGTGTGTGTGTGTGTGTGCGTGTGCGTGTGCGTGTGCGTGTGCGCGTGTGTGTATCAAGTTCAAGATGAAAAGGCACCTGTGACTGTTAAGGAGATCTGCATTGTTGAAATGAAATCTCCAGTGCTAAGGTTGGAAAAAATGAAAAATTTTCCTTGCAGAAACTGACACATGTAAAGATGATGTGCAACCAAACCCCAAGATTATTGGAGATTACAAGACCATGGGATGTCTGCCTTTTCTAGGAAGAGGTCTTGAACTGTGTAAGAGTGGAGGAAGCAAGCTGAACAGAAGAGTATATGTGTACATATATTTCACTCTGCTTTTCACTATGAATATGATGTTATGAACTCTTTAAAGTTCTTTCCTTGACTTCCCCACAATGATATACTGTAGTCTGAAACTGAAAACTGAAATAAACCCCATTCTCTTATGTTATTTTTCCTTAGGATATTTTATCTTAGTAACAGAAATGAAAGCAGGTCATAAGAACTTCTTAGAAGCACCATAAAAATCCTTTTTATCAAAAAGGATTAATTGAACTTGATAAAAAGGCAAAGTGACAAAATTGAAAAGGCAAGTACAGTCAACAAGGAAATGTTTTTGAAATATATACCCAGATAAAAATATTACCTGAATTATATTAATAACACATACATCTATAGAACATAAATAAAAAGATACAATATAATTAAAATAAAAATACAGCAAATTAACATTCATTTCCTTAAAACTAATATGGCAAAGGCAATGAAGCTCAGCTAAATAATCTCATGTTTCCTTTACTATCAATAATTTTAAGGTATCTCTAAGAAAGCTAAATGTTTCATTTAAAACTGCAAAGGTTTTCTTGTTGAATATAATAGAAAAATACTAAATAAAGAATTAAGTAGTAAAAATATACAAATAAAGATATTACAGAGCCCAATAATTCTTTACTACATACTTACTAAAATGCTGATAATAAACTAATTAAGACTCACCATGTGTTGCTAAGGGATGAGCAAGAGAAAAGTTTCTTATATTCTTTAATGACTTTAAACAACTAACTTGGTCACATGTTTAAAAATTAAGCATTCTTATACAATACATTATAGAAATTCTACTATTAAGTAACTATTCCAAAGTAGTATAACCATACATCTATAGAAAGAATTCACAAAAATCATATCAATCAATCAGAATTTTTAAGAGGCAGTGTTTAAAATTATCATAATATATCAGTAGAGTGAAATGTGAACCAACAATGAAAAGCAATAAAATATTGATGTATGTCAAAACAAAATAATTTTCAACACATGAGGTAAGGGTAGTCACATATAGATCCCATTTATGCCGCAGCTCACAAAACAGGAAATATCTACACTGTTACAAAGCTGAGAAATTATTGTATCAGAGTAGGAGTTGTCTGTAGGTTAGGAAAATAAAATATTTGGGACAACTAAAGCTTCTAGGAGTGAAAGATATATTCATTTTCTTCACTGTTGTTAAAATTCCATGCATTTGTTCACAATTCAATATTCATCAAATCCTATAGGATAATTATGTTCATCTTATGGCCAGAGTACTTAATCAAACTATAAAATTTTGAAAGAGGATGAGGGGAAGTGGCTACAGTAGACATATCGAGATTGAATATTTATTAGTAATTCATTTTTCCCTAGTAACAGACAAATTGAAGTTTATAATTCTACTTTTTTGAGTTTTTACTGACTTGAAATTCTCCTAATATTGACTCATAAACAACTGTGACTTATTTTTGAACTATTTTTTTACTATATTAAATTCTACCCAACAGTATTCAAATTATAGTATCTAGACTATGTGAGGAAATGGAGAGCTTAGAGCTGGGTTTAATTCCTCCATATGCTGGAATATCATCTTCTCTTTGTGCCAAAGCTATCCAAGATTTCCTTCTACTGAACTCGCTCAACACCTAAATGTTGATTCAGTGGACACCCTCTGAGGTAGCAGGGTGGTTCCTTTGTGAGTAGAACGTTTTTATGCTTTCTAATACCTAAAGGCAAGTGGATCCAACATTTTAATGAGTTTTAGTGAAGAGAAATGGCACCTCTACCTTAAGGAGTTTCACACACTATTCACTCTTTAGGTTTTAGAGAAGTACACTCACTCATCTATCTGTTGTCTGCACTTGAACTAGCTGACATATTACTACTTTGCTAAAACAGTAGATATGGGCTTAACACTTCATTTCCAATATGTACTTTATTTGACATTTTATCATTAACTAACATTTAGTGATCACCCACTCTGTACTAAGCTGAATACTAAATGTTCTGCATATTAGAAAGGATAACCAGAATACAACTCTGAGATACTAAAAGTGCTGAAAGTTATGGATGATTAAAAAGTCTATCAGATAAATATAATAAAATGGTAACATTTGAAAATTTACCTAAATTTATAAGAAATGTGTTTGCTTTCTAGAAGTATATTTAGAGTATATTTCTAAAGATAGAAAAATGTAAAAACTACATATCACTGTATGGAAATGAGAGAATACTGAATATAAAAAACTAAGGTCAGTAATTATTACTATGTATACCTATTATGTATACTTCCATCTACCTCTCATGTGAGAAAAACTGAAGAGGCAAAAATTAAAGTGTTCATGATGGTGAATTTTTCAGAACCAATTCATGATGTGTATTACATATTCAGAAACTTAATGATATATAAAATAATAGTCATTGGTTTTAATGTCTTAAAATTATGGAGAAATTAATGTGGGAATCTGACAGTACTTGTTGATTTTTTCACTCGATGTTTAACCACTATTGATGCTACCAGTGCCTTCTGCATTGTTGTCCTTCTCTACTATCCACATGTAATCTTACTTGTTTTTCAATGAGTCTATCTAATATCAAGAATGGGTAGTTTGGGAAACAGGGATGACATGAAAATTCAGAGTAGCTTCATTTTTCCCTTGTTATTTACATTGACTAAGAGGTCATAAAGATTTTCTTGGTAGTAAGTATCATGTTTTTAGGAATTATGTGAAGCCTCAAATGTGACACATGTAGTGATTTGACTGAGGATGGCTCACATAGACTCTTATTTCAATGCTTGATTTCTAGTAGGTGTAACTGTTCAGGAAAGATAAGAAGGTGTGTCATTAGGGGTTGGTGTGAAGGTTTCAAAAGCCCATGACATTCCCATTCTCTCTCTCTCTCTCTCTCTCTCTCTCTCTCTCTCTCTAATGCTTGTGGATCAGATGTAAGCTCTCTGATACTATTCCATTGTCATGCATACCTGCCAGCTGCCATGCTAACTTCCATAAAGATGATAGACTCTCACCCTGTGGAATGCTGATTCTCAATACATGTTTTCTTTTAGAAATTTCTGTGGTCATGGTATCTCTTCACAATGATAGAAAAGTGAGTAAGACAACATGGTATACCATTATGGTAATAATTTAGTGTTGATAAAATAAATCTTACCTATGATCATATACTTAGCAGGGTTAAAATATTAGCCAGGACCCAGAGTCCGAGCAGCCTGGAGACCTAGGATAGAACCAAAGAACTGACAGAAAACAAAGTCAATGAAATGATTACTAATGACACCCTGCCATACCCACAGATTGTGCCTAGCCCAGTTATCAACAGAAAGTCTATATCCAGCAACTGATGGAAACAGATGAAGGGACCAAGAGCCAGCTGTCAGGCAGACATTAGGGAGTGCTATGGATGAGGGGAAGGAAGAATTACGGGAGCCAGAAGACCCAAGGACATCATAAGGAAACCAACAAAATTACCCAGCTAGAGGCTCATACAGGCTGAACTGTCAACTAGAGAGCCTGCGCAGGACCGAGCTAGTCCCTCTGCCGTATGTTAGAGGTTTGTAGCTTGGTGTTCTTGTGGGACTCCTAACAGTAGTAGCAGGGGCTGTCTCTGACTATGCCTGATTTTGGACTGAGCTGTCACTTCTCGCCTTGATAGGAGAGGAGGTGCCACATGATATGCCATAGCTAGTTGATATACCTGGGAGACTGGTTTATGAAATAATTAATAAAAAATGAGACATTTTTAATTCCTTTGAGTTTTTAAAGGTTTTCTTTTACTGCATACTGTTCCATTGTGACTGTTAAGCAATCCCTGTTCTTGCATCTTAGGAGGAGATTTGAGGGTGGCTATGGGAAGCAATGCTCTTCAGCAGACTGGCAGTCACAAAAACCAGAGCCAGCATTAAGACGGCAAATAGATCTCAAGGGAAACATCCCTTTTAATATATTCACTGATTCATAATTCATTCAAATCCTTCAACAAGTATTTATTTATTTATTTATTTACTTATTTACTATTTTGGGTTTTCGAGACAGGGTTTCTCTGGCTTTGGAACCTGTCCAGGCCCTACGACAGGTATTTCTTGACTATTTAAAATATGTTAGTACATAGCAAATAAATTTAGACAAGTCACTTCCCATCTGAAACTTTCATTCCCATGAAGGCAGATGGATAATTCAGGAATACACAGAGGCACTGTCCAGGGAAAGAGCTGTGATTTCAAATAGATCGCTCAAGAAAAGACAATTGAGTATATTTGACTTTATTGAAGGTGAAAAGGAAAATGCTAGTAAGCCTAAGTGATGGTATTATGTTCAAGAAAGATGTAAATCGAATGCAATGAATGAAGGTATTTGCACCCCTGACCAAAGAGTAGTAATAGAGTGTGCTTGAAGGAAAGAACAGTGGGATGGCTCTAACGATGAGAGTGGAGGAATCTAGACCAGGGTGATCCGGAGGCTCTGGGGGTAGGGTGTGACAGAACACAGATTATAGCATCTAACTGAAAATGCTTTTAAGCGTTAAAGTCATTGAAATAATAAGGTGTTTGTGGAATGAAAATCACCTTTTTGCCCATAAGGAGATAGAGTCATACTACTTACAGGTCATCCTAGACTTGAGACTTATGCTGATAGAAATGAAATATAATAGACTTTCAACAGAGAATTGGCTGATCTGAATTCCATGGAACATTGAAAATTCCCATTTGAATTGAGGAGTAAGAAATGTGGTATTACAACTGGGTAGAAAACTACAATGAGATGGGACAGTGCAAAAAACAGTCATAGAAGTAACATCAAACAAGTTGGAGATCTCTATCTTTTTCTGTCTACCTCTTTTCACTCTCTCTCTCCCTCTTTCTCTTTCTCTCTCCTTCTCCATTTGTCTGTGTGTCTTTTGATTATCTATCTATTTGTGTGTATGTATTTTAATAAGAAAAAATGTTCAAGACCCAATCATCTTTAGAAAAGGATGGGTTTCTCCTACTGTCTGTGCTACCAGGGTTATATTTAGGACATGGTCTCCTATGTCCACACACTGAAGGCTAGTTCCCACTTTCTCTTCTATCAGGCTCAATGTGGTCAGATTTATATTGAGGTCTTTAATCCATTTGAACTTGATGTTTGTGCATGGTGACAGATATGGGTCTATTCTTATTCTTGATATTCAGTTATGCCAGCACCATTTGTTGAAGATGCTTTCTTTTTTTCCATTGTACATATGTGTGTGGATTAATATCTGTGTCTTTGATTCGATTCCACTGGTCAACAACTCTGTTTTTATGCCAATACCAAGCTGATTTCATTACTGTAGCTCTGCAATAGAGCACTGAACTGAGATCTGAAGGTCCAGTTGAAGAGTACAAAGAATGAGAATATGAGCAAAGAGGTCAAGACCATGAAACAGTTCACCTGAGCTAATGGGAGCTCACCAAATCCAGCTGGACTGGAAAGGAAGCATAGGACCAAACTAGTCCCTCTGAATGTGGTTGACAGTTGCATGGTTGGGGTAGACTGAGGGGTCACTGGCAGTGGCATCAGGATTTATACCTACTGCATGTTCTAGCTTTTTGGGATCCTACTCTCTTTGGATGTATGCCTTGCTCAGACTAGATGTAGTAGGGAGGGCCTTGGACCTTCCACAAAGCAAAGTGCCTTACCCTTTGTTAAAATTGGAGGAGGAGTGGGGTGGGAGGGTGTGTGGAGGGAATGGAAGGAGGGGGGAGTGGGAATTTGGATTGTTTTTTTTTTTTAAAAATCTAATTAAAAATTAAAAAAAGAAAAGGATGAGTTTCCAGTTAATGGGACTGATGGTTATCAAAACTGCACTATATGTAATACTTTTGAACACTCAGGGGGAAGTTCTTTCTTTCCTTCTTTCTTTCTTCCTTTTTTTCCTTCTTTATTTCTTGTTTTTGGATCAGCTGCAAGTGAAAATTTTTCGTTCGATACCATTCATTCTATATATTGTTTGTGTTTTATTTTCTGATTTCTCTGAGCAAACTGTCACTAAAGCAAAGTTTTCTACTTTTCCCTCAGCAGTGTTCAAATGATTCAACTATAAATAACTCATCAGTCTAGTACTGAGCAGTTGTGGGCCAGGTTAATAGTCAAGTTAGTTTTTATTTATAATCTGAGTATGGGGATATTATAAATCTAAGACACATAAGTCAAAGATCACACACAGCTTGATACCTCTAGAAATTAAATTTCAGATGTAGTGCTAATGTCTCAGTGGCAGGGTGTTATCTGCTTTTACATTTCCTCCAATCAGTTGATATCATTACATAGCTGAGGTTGAAGGCAGTGGGGAGTGATTTCACATTCAATGTAAAAGCTTCTCTGGTGATTTGGTAGCTAGTATTGCCCACAAACTATATGAGACAGCAGTAGGAGCTAAGGAAATACAATCAGGCCTAACAAATCCTTTATACTGTTTATGGTGGTTTGAAAGGTTACATAAAATGTCCACAGTAATTCACAGCAAGGTAATCCTGTCTGTAATTCCCATGGAGAGAGCATGTGCCTGCAGATCTCTAAGGAGTCTTTTTTTTCTATTGCATCCTCAAAGATAATAAATTAAGTGAGGTGAGTGTCAGTCTCAGTGGGAGACCATTACTTCATCATACTCAAGACCCTGAGTTTTGTCCTCAGTATGGAAACAAAAAGAAATACAAGATCAGTGTAATTTTTCTCATTATTCTCATACTAAAACTGTTCATGGACGATTTCTCTACTTTAAGATTCATGATTTTGTATAGATTGAAGTGTAAAGTGTAGATGAGATTAACTATCTTCTGTTCTCAGAGCACTGTATAAAGAGAGATGAAGATTTTTGAGAGAGAACTTACAGATAAGCCTGGTGGTTCCTTATATTCCTTATGGTTCTCTTGGCTAGTCTTTGTATGGAAATGAAGTAGCAGATTAGCCCTACAGAGTAGATACATGTCATAGCTAATCGACTGAAACTGAGATATTATTGTTATAGCAATACATGTTAGAGCATTACACTGGTTTCCTACTTCCAGGAATAGGAAAGTATACAAGCTTGGCATACATCAATATGTATTGACATATTTGGTTTATTAAAGTCAGAAGTGCCCTGATAATTTGTTTATTAACTTCACTCTGCTGAGTATTTAGATTTTCAATGTTCAAAATGATGATTCTCAAAGGTCACTTCCTCATAAGGGGTAGGGAAAACTCCATAAGGCCTCAAGTCCACAGAAGGAGATATAGACAACTGAGGAAATCTGGGGAAAGGCGAAGTAGAAGATCATTTGAATTGGTTGTCTACTGCCAATTGATTATACCTGAAAACATACATACAGGTAGTATTACATTTAGGAATATATAAATATATACATATGTACATACATATGAAATAATAACAATTAGTACAAAAAAGAGGATGAGCAATTCAGAAGTGTTTCCTTTTCCCCACAACCTCTCCAGCATAAGCTGTCATCAGTGTTTTTGATCTTGGCCATTCTTATAGGGTTGTTTTGATTTGCATTTCTCTGATGACTAAAGGATGTTGAGCATTTCCTTAAGTGTCTTTCAATCATTTTAGATTCCTCTGTTGAGAATTATCTGTTTAGGTCTGTACTCCATATTTTATTGGATTATTTGTTCTTTTGATAACCAATTTGAGTTCTTTGTATATTTTGGAGATCAGACCTCTTTCTGATGTGGGGTTGGTGAAGGTCTTTTCCCATTCTGTAAGCTATCATTTTGTCTTGCTGATTGTGTCCCTTGCTTTACAGAAGCTTTTCAGTTTTTGGAGGTCCTATTTATTAATTGTTTCACTCAGTGCCTGTGCTACTGGGGGTATATTTAAAAATTGGTCTCCTGTGCCAATGTGTTCAAGTGTACTTCCCACTTACTCTTCTATGAGATTCAGTGTGACTGGCTTTATGTTTAGGTCTTTGATCCATTTGGACTTGAGTTTTGTTCATGGTGATAGATATGGGTCTATTTTCATTCTTCTACATATTGATATCCAGTTATGAGAGCAACATTTGTTAAATATGTTTTATTTATTCCATTTTATATTTTTTACTTCTTTGTCAAAAATTATGTATTCAAAAGTGTATGGATTAATATCCAGGTCTTTGACTTTGTTTCATTGTTCCTCCTGTCTATTCTTATGCCAATACCAGACTGTTTTCAGTACTGTAGTTCTGGAGTAGAGCTTGAAGTCAGGGATTGTGATGCCTCCAGAAATTCTTTTATTGCATAGGATTGTTTTGGCTAT
Source organism: Bramus lutescens (assembly GCA_001685075.1). Lineage (NCBI taxonomy): Eukaryota > Metazoa > Chordata > Mammalia > Rodentia > Cricetidae > Bramus > Bramus lutescens. The sequence goes on from LOEQ01006087.1 coordinate 42,452, forward strand.
CCTGGGATTTTTGTTTTTCCATATGAAGTTAACTACCATTCTTTTGAAATCTGTGAAGAATTTTGCTGGGATTTTGGTGGGCATTGCATTGAATCTGTAGATTGCTTGGTAAGCTTGCCATTTTTACTATGTTACTGCAACCACCAAAGAGGATAGAGATCTTTCTATTTTCTAGTGTCTTCTTCAGTTTCTTTCTTCAAAGATTTAAAGTTCTTGTCATACAAATCTTCCACTAGTTTGGTTAAAGTTACTCTGAGATGTTTTATGCTATTTCTGCCTATTGTGAAGGGTGATGTTTCTCTGATTTCTTCCTCAGTGCATTTATCATCTATGTACAGGAGTATAAGCTGGTACAGCCCCTTTAAATATCAGTAAGGCAATTTCTCAGAAAATTAGGAAACAACGTTTCTCAAGACCAAACAATATCACTTTGGGGTATATATCCAAAGGATGCTTAACCATGCAACAAGGACATGTTCACAACTATGTTCATAGCTATGTTCATAGCAGTATTGTTTATCATAGCCCAAACCTAGAAAAACCTTAATGTCCCTTGACTAGATAAGGAAAATGTGGTACATTTACACATTCGAGTACTACACAGAAGAAAAAAAATAATGCATCTTGAAATTTACAGGCAAATAGATGGATCTAGAAAACATGATTTTGAGTGAGGAAACCCAGACCCAGAAAGACAATTCTTATATGTACTCACTAATAAGTGGTTTTTAAATATAAAAAAATGAAAACTAGCCTAAAATTCACAATCCCAGAGAAGCTAGACAACCATGAGTACCCTAAGAAAGACATGCATGGATTTAATATACATGGTAAATAGTAAAAGACAAGATCTCCTGAGTAAATTTGGAGCATGGGGACCTTGGGAGGGGATTAAGAGGGAGGGGAGGGGCAGGTAGGGGAGCAGAGAAAAATATAGAACTCATTAAAATCAATAAAAATGAAGATGAATTTGAAGATGAACAGGATGGTTATGGGAAAGGTTTGGAGGGAGAAAAGGGAAGGGAAAAATGTTGTTCTATTATAATATCAAAGACTAAAAAACAAGTTTTCTGATTGAGTTGAGATTTCATCACTCAATGATATTTGGGTATTATGTTCAGACCACTTCCATTTTTTTAAATGAATGTATATTGATACATATTAAATATGTCATATGAAAACAGACATCTACATATGAAAACAAAAAAATATGCTTCCTTAAAAATTAGAAAAAAGAAATAAATCCCAGTATGGAAGGTAACAAAAAGTACTTCTATTTAAAATATTGAAAAGTAGACTTTATAAACAAGTCAAAAGTTTATGAACACATAAACTATAATATAATCTTTCAATTTTAGTAATGTATTTGAAATTTTACTGAAATGACCTGTTTTATAATTTTAGGAAAGAAATGCAGGTAATAGAATAATTATATCTAGAATATCAAGATGTGAGTGCTTAATCTGTAAATAAATAAATTTTATTTGACAAAGGATTCAATAATAGAATTTGATATTTTACTCTATTTCCTACAAAATAGATGCCCTAAAAGTGAGTACATATAAGAGTAGAAATAATTTATATACTTAACTGAATTTTATGTTATATTAATGAATAGACAATGGGAACCAAGTACTGACTTAGCTTATGAGTTAGGCATAGGTTTTGTGTCTCCTTCTGCCTTCAGCACTGAAACTTCATCTGGCAGAAATCCATGCTGTCCTTGTGCATGTTGCCATAATCTCTGTGAGATCATATATGCACAACTCCTGTTGTGTTCAGAAGGCCTCATTTCCTTAGTGTCCTCCATAGCTCTTGTTCTTACATTCTTCAGCCTTCTCTTACACAGAATTCAAGGAGCAGTGAGGAGAGGGATTCTATGGAGACATACCATTTAGGACTAAGTGTTCTGAGGTCCCATCTACTACAGGAGAAAACTTCTCTGGTGATTGATGATCAAGGCACCGATCAATGCATATAAGAAAATGTGGAGACATTTCATTGCTACATTACATAAGCAGAATAGTACCATTTGGTTCCTGGAATATTTAGTCTCAGGTTCTTCCTGGACACCTGAGTAGTGTCAGTAATGTGTTCCATCTCATAGTGTAGACCTTAAATCTAATCAGATATTGGTTGGTTATTGTTGTGAGCCAGCCCTGGTAGTTGGCAGGTCCCAAAAGTATATAAGGAGTAGGCAATGGATGGATTAAGCCAGGCATGATGGTCAGGGCAATCTTGCAACCTGACTGAAAAGCAACCAGAGTGCTTCTTTATAAAGGATTCAGTAAGCAGGGGGTAGATTCATGTTGTTCCAAAACATAGATCATATCATTTTTGGTTTTAGTCATGTGTTTCACTTCCTGTTGCTTATCTTTTAGTTATAATTGATAAACTGACAGAACAGAGCTGCATTTCACAATCATTTCCCCTCAACTTTTGATATCCTTGATAAACAGAGTCCTGATTTTTACTCGTTAACCATATAACCCATTTATAACCTATTTTGTAAGACACTAGAGGCATATAGCAACATGTTCTCATTCTGACAGCTCTTGTGGCTATAAGGATGTTAGACCAAAACAAAATCTCCAAGCCATCCCGGGAAGATTGCCATATCCCAAGCAGTGTATTATTAACTTCTAATGGTTAGAGTGCCCAAGAAATATCCTCATGGCAAAGGAGCTTCAGTTATTATTAAAATTCTGACATAATGCAGTGTTCATATACATATAATTTGTTTATGAGTCTAATCCTGGCATTCTTTTGTTATTTGGTCATTTGATGCCATAGTGACTTTGCATGAACTAACTTTTCTAAGAAGGGGAGGTCCTGATGGCTCATACTTTTGTCATCTTTCTCTATTATTCCTTGCCCATCAGTATAAGTCTCTGTGTGGGGCAGAGGTAACTTTAGCTAACCTAACTTTGTTGCTTTATAAGCCACATAACAGTAGGAAGAGGCTTGCGATTGGAACTGTGACAAATTCCTCTAGTCCACTGAATCTCGTTAAACTCTTTTTGTATTTACTTGGTTTTGAATATCATATTCATGCATAGGTGCAGGGACAGATGTTTCAAGAATATCTCATAGCCTCATAAAGAGACCTCTGGATTATTTATGCACATTATAATCTCCAAGGTATAAGGAAGACCTTCAAGTAAATAAAGATGTCTCCCTAAAAGCTAGAAGGGTAGTATGTTCAGTACTTTTCTGGGGAAGCTTAGAAGCAGTACTCCAAGAAGAAGGGTTAAATAATTCAGATGAAATTTTACATCACTTTAATATCCCCAAATTGTACAAATATTTAAATTCCCCAAATATGCAACAGGCAGAGATGTAAAGCAAAGGTGACACGGTGGCCACCATGTGGCTCAGTTTTGCTGGATCTTTGACAAGCAGCTGTGCTGGCTTTATAACTTCTGCCATTCCCATCAGATATGGCTATGCCAGGGTACTTCCACAAGCTTTGTGCAGGCATTGCACTAGCATGCCTTGCACACAGGCCATCATTGTAGTTCAAAGCAGTTTGTAGTCAGACTTATCTTTCTATTCTGGTACAATGCAAAGTACCTTCCAGAGCCGTCAACACTGATCAGTAGGTATAAAGGCTCTAGCTAAGCAACACTTTACCTTTTCCATATTCAGAATTTTATAGGTATTGAACAATCCCTGCATCTCTGCGATTAAGCCTATTTTGTCACGGTTGATGGGGTTTTTTTTGACATGTTATTTGATTCAGTTGTAAGTATTTTATTGAGATATTTGGATCTGTGTTCGTAAGGAAACTTTGTCTACAATTCTCTTTATTGAGTTTACTTTCATTAGGTATCAGGATAACTAGAGCCCTGTAAATTGTGTGGTGCGTTTGGACTGCCTTGTAGAAATGCTTCTGAGTTACTTCCAGGTGTGCCACTATTATTGTTCCTTGTTAGAAAGTGTTTCTAGGTATTAGGACTTGGTGCTAAGGAATGGGGATGGGATAGAAGGTGTAGGCCTGAGAAGTCCACTGGTGGGAATAAAACTGTGCATGCCACCAGGATCTGCTAAGACCTCTGAGAATGGGGGCAGAAAGGAAGGAGAAGCTACAGTAGGTGGTCTGCTATAAATCTTGGAATAAGAATGGAGATTATAATTAAAGAACAGAAGGCAGAGTAAAATCTCCTACCTAATTTCCTGGCTATCATGACTGGTAGTTTTTGGGGGAGTACCTATCGGACTTTGAGACTGAGACAAAGGAATGAGTTGGGATAAAATGTTATAGGAAAAGATATATGTGGTCCCCTCAAATGTGCTTAGAGATGAAGGAGTGTCCCCAGGGGGTTAATTTCTGCAGAGTTAGAGATAAGAGAATGATGTAGAAATTGGATGACAGGGCAGCAGATAATAATTCTCACTTATTAATGATTGATCTCAGTGTGCATGCTCCTGGTGTTATATTTAGGAAGGATCTCTTGTGTCCATGCATTCAAGGCTACTTTTCACTTTCTCTTCAATGAGGTTCAGTGTGGCTAGACTCATGCTGAAGTTTTTGATACACTTAGACTTGAGGTTTATGCATGGGGATTAATATGGATTTATTTACATTCCTCTACATGTCGACATCCTGTTATGCAAGCACCATTAGTTGAAGATGCTTTATTTTATCCATTGTATAATTTTGTCTTCTTTCTCAAAAGTCTTATGTTCATAGATGTGTGGATTAATATCAGGGTCTTCAGTTTGATAGCATTGATCCATATGTCTGCTTTATCCCAATGCCTTTTTTTTTAAATAGGGCTTTTTAGTAGAGCTTGAAGTCAGGGATGATGCCTTTAAAAGTTCCTTTATTGTACACAATTGTTCGCCGTTTTTTTGTTGTTTTATTTTGTTTTTCTGGATGAAGTTGAGTATTATTCTATTGAGATCTATAAATAATCATGTTGGGATTTTGATAGAGACTGCAATTAATCCATAGATTTATTTTGCTAAGATTGACATTTTTACTACACGAGAGCATGGGAGATCTTTAGATTTTCTGCTGTCTTCTTCAATTTCTTTCTTCAAAGACTTGAAGTTTTTGTCACATAGGATTTTCATTTGTTTGGTTAGAATTGCCCCCAGATATTTTATGTTATTTTATCTTATTTCTGGCTATTGTAAAGGCTAATGTTTTCCTGATTTCTTTCTCAGCCAGTTTATCATTTCTACATAGGAGGGCTAGTGATATTTTGAGTTAATCTAGTACCCTGCCACATCACTGAAAATGTTTCTCAGGAGGAGGAGTAACCTGGTTGAGTTTTGGGGGCCACTTATGTGTAGTGTCATATCATCTGCAAATAGCAAAATTTGACTTCTTCCTTTCCAATTTGTATCCCTTCATCTGTTTTTGTTGTTTTATTGCTCTAGCTAGAACTTCAAGTACAATATTGCATAGATATGGAGAGGGTGGACAACCTTGTCTTGTTCCTGATTTCAGTGGAATGGCTTGGAGTTTCTCTCCATTTTGTTTGATGTTGGCTGTCGGCTTGCTGTAGATTGCCTTTATTATATTTAGGTATGTCCTTTGTATACCTGATCTCTCCAAGACCTTTTTCATGAGAGGGATTCGGATTTTGTCAAAGGCTTTTCAGAATCAAATGAGATGATCATTTTTTTTTAATTTTTCTTTCAGTTTATTTCTACGGTGAATTACATCGACCTGCATCTCTGAATTAAGCCCACTTGATTACGGTGACTGGTTTCGTAGATGTGTTCTTGGATTTGGTTTGCCAGTATTTTATTGAGTATTTTAATGTTAAAGTTTATGAAAGAGATTGGTCTGTAATTCTCTTTCTTAGTTATGTCTTTGTATGGTTTGGCAATATTCTTTCTGTTTCTATTGTATGGAACAATTTGAGGTGTGTTGATATTAGATCTTGAAATTCTGGTAGAATTTTGTGCTGAAACCATCTAACCCTGATCTTTATTTTGGTTAGGAGACTTTCGAGGACTGCTTATATTTACTTAGGTGTTATAAGTCTTTTTAAATTGTTTATTTGGCCTTGATTTAATTCTGGATAGGTGCTACCTATCCAGAAAAATGTCCATTTCCTTGGGTTTTTCATTTTTGTGAATTATAGTTTTTGAAGTATACCTGATGATTCTCTGGATTTCCTTAGTATCCATTGTTGTAACCCCCTTTTCATTTAAGATTCTGTTCATTTGGATATTCTCTCACTGCCTTTTAGTTAGTTTAAATAAGAGCTTGTCTTTCTTGTTGATTTTCTCCACTAACCAACTCTTTATTTCATTGATTGTTTGTTTTGTTCACTTTGTTTCTATTTTATTGAGTTCAGTCCTCAATTGATTATTTCCTGCAGACCGTCTAGGACCTTCTAACATTCAGAGTTCCATTGGGAAGTTAGGTGCAATTCTGAAAAGTCTTCCCTTATATGTTATTTGGCTTTGTTACTTTGCAGCTCTTAATATTCTTTAGTCTATATGTTTAATGCTTTGATTATTATATTGCAAGGGGACTTTCTCTTTCTTTCTTTCTTTCTTTCTTTCTTTCTTTCTTTCTTTCTTTCTTTGTTTCTTCCTTCTCTTTCTTTCTTTATTTCCTTTTGTCCAGTCTATTTGGTGTTCTGAAAGCTTCTTGTACATTTATATGCATAGCCTCCTTTATGTTGGGAATGTTTTCTTTTACAATTTTATTTAATATATTTTCTGTGCCTATAGCTGGAATTTTTTTCCTTCTATCACTATTATTTCTAGGATCAGTTTTTTTTATGGTATCCTAGATTTCCTGAATGTTTTGTGTTAAGAATTTGTTGGATTTAGCAATTTCCTTAACTGATTTATCTATTTCCTCTATCATACCTTCAATGCCAGAGATTCTTTCTTCTATCTCTTGCATTCTGTTGGTTATTCTTGCATATGTTACTCTTATTCATTTACCCAAACTATCCATTTTCAGAATTCCCTTGGTTTGTGTTTTCTTTATTGCCTCTATTACAATTTAAAAGTCTTGAACTGTTTTCTTCATTTGTTCAGTTTTTTTTCTTTGCTTTCTTTAAGAGATTTATGGATTTCTTCCAATTTTCTGTCTGTCGTTTTGTCCATTTCTTCAAGGGAATCTTTCCTCTTTATGGGCATCTATCATCTTCAACAAGTTATTTTTTAAGGTCATTTTATTCCGCTTCATCTATGTTGGGATGTTCAGGTCTTGCCGTTATAGATCCGTTAGTTTCTGGTGCAGCCATGTTGCTCTTTCTGTTGTTGAATGTATTCATTTTTTTCCGTTCAAAAATTTACACTTCCTCCCCTCCTCCCAATCCCCTCCCGCTCCCCCACTCNCTGCCCTGTGGGAAGTCCAAGGCCCTCCCCTCTACATCCAGGCCTAGGAAGCTGTGCATTCATATAGAGTAGGGTCCCAAAAAGCCAGAATATACCGTAAAAACAAGTCCCAGTGCCTTTATCAATGGCTTCTCAGTCAGCCCTCACTGTTAGTCATAATCAGAGAATCCGGTTTGAACACATGCTCATTAAGTCCCAGTCCAGCTAAATTTGGTGAGCTCTCATAAGAACAGGCACACTGTCTCAGTGGGTGGACCAATCCCTCCCGGTCCTGACATAAAATGTCATGCAGAGATGAGGAGAGAGCACGAGACACAAAGGAACCGACGTGCATAAGTTTATTAAAAGATCTGCGCAGACAGGCCCATGGGAAACAGTGAAAAGAAGAGGGGAAAGAAGGGGTGGGAATGACGTCTTTAGCTTTTAAAGGTTTCCCAGAACATGCGCATGAGGGGAAAGATGGGACTACATCAGATGCTGATGACGGGTGGTGCTACGCCCTGCGCCTGCGCACGGGGGTTTCTACATCAAATGATGGTGATGCAATGGCGGACAACTCACTCATGTGCACCGGGGATACGTATGCTGGCTTCCGAACCCAGAAGTGCAGCCTTATGGGTGGCTAAAGGAATAACACTGACTTCCTTGCTCACCTTCTCCCTCTTTTTGCCCTTCAACTGGACCTTGGGAGCTTAGTCCATTGCTCTGATGAATGTCTATGTCTTCTTCCCTGCTCTTATATCCGCCCTTCCTCCATCTCCACCCTCCCAGTCCTCCAAGCACTTGCCAGGCTTTCCCTTCTCTCTTTCCTCTCCCNACCCCCATGCTCCCAACTTTTTGCCCAGCAATCTTGTTTGCTTTCAATCTCCAGGCAGATCTATATATGTTTTTCTTTGGGTGGCTTCTCCAGGCTTGTGAACAATAGGCTTACTGTCCTTGGTTTATGGCTAGAGTACACTAATAAGTGAGTACATAACATATTCATCTTTTTGGGTCTGGGTTATGTCACTCAGGATAGTTTTTTCTATTTCCATCAATTTGCATACAAAAACCAAGATATCATTGTTTTTTACTGCTGAGTAGTATGCTATTGTGTATATATATTCCACACGTTCTTTATCCATTCTTCCATTAAGGGGCATCAAGGTTGTTTCCAGGTTCTGGCTATTACAAATAATGCTGCTATGAACATAGTTGAACAAATGCTTTTGTAGTATGATTGGACATCTCTTGGATATATTCTCAAGAGTGATATTGCCGGATCCTGAGGTAGGTTGATTCCCAAGTTCCTGAGAAACCGCCACACTAATTTCCAAAGTGGTTGCACAAGTTTGCATTCCCACCAGCAGTAGATGAGTGTTCCCATTACTCCACATCCTCTCTAGCATAGGCTATCATTGGTGTT
>LOEQ01006087.1:57901-74981 GCA_001685075.1 Bramus lutescens
ACTGGGTTTTGATTCTACTGCATGTACTGGCTGTGTGGGAGCCCAGTCTGTTTGAATGCTCACCTTCCTAGACCTGGATGAAAGGGGGAGGACCTTGGTCTTCCCACAGGGCAGGGAACCCTGACTGCTCTTTGGACTGGAAATGGAGGGGGAAGGGGCACGAGGAGAGGAGGAGGGAATTGGGAGGAGGGGAGGAGATGGAAATTTTTAATAATAATAATAAAATAAATCTAAATAAAGCAGAGAGTGCTTTCAATGGCTGAATCAACTCCCTAACTCTTTTCTTTTAAAAATCATAGAACATTAATAGTACTATTATAATCATCATTTTAAAATGATCATTTTAGGAAAATAATCTGTGCGTGAATGATATATATCTTTTGCACTAGTGAATTTCTTTCTTATTCATTTGAACTGGTTAGAAGATTTGTGTTACTGCTCTTGTCCTCTGATCACAACCTGATCCTCTTTCTCTAATGTGTCTATAGTTTTAAAAAAAGTAACCTTTCCTGTGTATATTACTTTCACTCAAATTATTCTCCTTATTTTATGTTTCATTAACATTCAGCATCATCTTAAAACTAATTGTTTCATTTATTCTTCCTAATGGATGAAACAAGGCAAGATGGCTTCTTCTGCAGAGAATTTTAGCAACATTTTGTTGGATCTGAGCAGAACTTTGATTTTTATTGTCACTAATATTGGCAGCAATTTCTATGCATTCTCTAATTTTGTTTTACTTTCCTTTTGGACCCTCCAGGAGATTAAAATTGTTTTGCTTTTCTTTGATATGGAAGCATTCTAACTTTTAGTTTTGCTAGTAATATATAATTTTAAAATGATAAAATACATTTCCTTTAATTGTAATAGTTGTTTACATTAATATATCCAGTTATAGATTCTGCTTCTCTACTCTTCCCAGTTCTTCTCCATCTCCTCTCCCATTCAGATTTATTTCTTTTATGACTGTAGTTAGAAAACAAACAAACATCTAAGAAATAATAAAAATAAATATAATAAGATAACACAAAAGTTAACATTTCAGAATGGGAAAAATCAAATGCAGGAGGAAAATAATAAGAAAAGTCCTAAGAAAGACATAGATGCAGAGTTGCACTTTCTCCTGGACTCAGGAATCCCACAAAAGTACTTAAATGGAAAATTATGTATATAAACATAATAAAATTATTACTAAAAAAAGAAAAAAAATCCTGAAATTATTAAACAAAGACTCTCCAAAGATGCTGTTGAGTTTGTTTTCTGTAAAATATCTAGTGTGAAGCATGCAATCTACCCTTAAGAGTAGTTTATTTTCCTAGTGAGAATCCCTTGGAGAAAAACAAATTTTCACTTACAAGTAGCTATCAATTGGAAATGGCTCCTGGGTTATGGATGATGACCTGTGACTCTAGGAGCCTGGACACTACAGTCATGTGCAGGCCCTTTACGTGCTACCTCAGTCTCTGTGAATTCATATGTATGGACACTATTGATTTGAAGGGCCTTGTTTTCTTAGGAATGAATGGTTAAAATTAGATTGGCCCCAATATATTTTAGAATATTTTGTTTCTATTTGGTGGAAGAAATGTGACCTTGTTGAAGGAAGTGTGTCACTGAGGGTAGAGTTAGTTTAAAGTTTCAAGAGACTCTTGCCGTTCTCAGTATTCTCTCTGCTTTTCAAGTTCTTTGTTGTTCCTACCACCATGTCTTCACTTAGCCATCCATCACAGACTGTAACCTTCTGGAACTGTAAACCCAATCAAACACTATATTTATCAGTTGGCTTGGGCCTAGTGTTTAATTGCAGCATTATAGAAGTAACTAATGCAGAATTTGGTACTAAGAAGTAAATTATTACTGTGATAGGCCCTGCCATGCATTTTTGTTGCTTGTTAGTTTGTTTGAATTATTTTTTGTTTGTTTGTTTGGTTGGTTGTTTTTGTTTTGTTTTGTTTGGTTGTTGCTGGTTTTGGAAGAATAAAGAAGAATTTCTGAATTTGTACTAGGAAACTAGTTTGATATAGCAAGCAGAGCTTAATTTATCATCCTAGTAGGGGCTTGGAAGACATTAGAGCAGATAGTGTGAACTGTGAAGGCCTGCCTTAAGAAGGTTTAGAAGGAAATAATATTCATAACTGGGCTAGAAACTATTTCTATGATATTTTAGAATGTATGTGAATGCTTTCTGTCGTTGTGTTAAGGCAATCCTGAGGCTAGATTAATAAGTAATGGGCTAAAGTCTTGGATGGAAAAGATTTTAAAGCAACACGGTATTGATCCTATTGGGTAGTTATTAGTAACCCCTCTTACACTCTTAGGCAGATCAACAATGAGAAAGAGAAAAATGGGGCAGAAAGAAATAAATAATGTAAAGTGTGAAGTGAAAAGGAGCACTAGAAAATTTAATATTGGAACTAAGCCTTGGGTGAGAGATAAGGAGCTCAGGCAAGGCTTGTTCCTATCAGAATAAAAGCTAAGCTTCCAACTTGTGAAAGCCTCCTTCTTGCTGTAGATGGTGAGTAATACACAAAAGAAATACAAATCCAGTTACTATGTGAAGAATAAAGGAATGTGAAGTGCTCGGATCTAAATGGAACATCTCTAGCACATCCGTTTCCCAAGGTTCAGGAACTGTTAATGAAGAGGGAGTGAAACTATTGCAAGAACAAGAGGGGTGGAGGGTCTTTAGCCTAACGGTAGCTGCCAAGAATGACAGTGGAGCGGCACACTTAACTCGTAGTTTCTGGAACTGCATACATAAGATTTGCAGAAGGTAAAATTAGCAAAACTGTCAGCAACAGTGTGGGAGGGTCCCTGAAATTTGACTCAAGCATTTGACAATTCACAGTTGTTAGAGGAGAAAAAAATCAACTTTTTTTCTAACAAAACTCCATTAATAATACAACACATAAAAGCCCGTGTATGTAGCACTGAATTGACTCAGTTAATGAGTGTTTCTAGAAACAGAGAGAACATATAGTTGGGAGGGAAAATATTGGATGGTGATAGGGTACAAATTGGAGCAGAAAGAATCTGGAGGAATATTTTATCCAAAAACAGCATGTATATGTGAATATTAAATTGTAATAAATAATACAAATTATTTTATTACCAGGTTATAAGAAGTCTAAGATATATTCAAAATGGATCACGTCACAATATAATTGTTCCATAAAAAGTACAAAAAAGGCTGTTAATTTTACAGACATGAAGAAGGCCTACCGCCTGCAGGACTACTTCCTTTCTAGCAGATGTACTTACAGTATTGTCCTAGTCTCTGAGAATGAAGCAAAAGTGTTTGGAAAGAACATTTATTAATTAAATGATGAAGACACATTGAATTCTATAAGACAGGAAAATAAATTAATTGTAAAATGTGGAAGGTTTGGTCTTGGCAGTTTAATTTTATCCTTTCAACAAATAAAAGACTTGTTTTTCTTCTCTCCTGTGTTATTATTATATATTTTTAAAGTTAAATTAAAAACTCAAATAAACCTAATTACCTCAGAGCATCAAAAATATGATCACTTCTTTTTAATTTTCAAAACTCAGACAATTTTATTACTGCAAACCTAATTACATTCAAGTTAATTTTCACTGACTAATACACATTTATTTAGTATAGAGGTACCTTGAAGATTATTTACACAGAAAGCAAATGTATTATTATTCATCACATGAACACTTATAAAAGGATGTTGGTTTCTTCAAGCGTGGCTGTAATCTATGTCTTTTAGAATTTTATGAAATATTAAAGATAAGCAGTGTGGCTTTAGAGAGTTATTCATAGTATATTTCAATAACACATTATTTTATTAACCCTTATTAAGTAGTAGCTGCTTTATATTAGAACAATTAAAATATTAATGTTATTGCATAAAATTTGCAGTCATTCAAGATAAACAATCTATGATGTGAAGTAATGATTTGTCCTCATTTAAAAACTAATAGAAATTAAGTCCTGAATCCTACAGAATATAAAATCAAATGTTATTTAGAGTTGTCACACACAAAACTAAATAAATAAAAATTAAAGCAATAATCTCATTGGGAGGCTCAGTCTCCTCCAATGAGAATCTAAAAGCTTTGATAGGTCTCAACAAGTCTTATACTATAGTATATTCAATATGAAAACTGAAATAGAAGACACAATTTTGCTTTGTCATGCATAGATCTTGTTATCATATCTTTCTGTGCTTTGCAATGTCATTTCTATTTCCTTGCCCTTTTAGCGTTCCTTTAAAGGGTTTTGATATATAATTAATGTTCCCATGTTAATTTTTCCAAAAACTCTTTATCTTATTTGATGATTTTTAAACCAGTTTTCTAAGTAACAAGTTTATAAACCTGGTAGACTGATTGTTAACTCTACACAAATTTAGACCTACTTGGAAAGAAGGAATATTTAATTGAGAAAAGGCCTTCATAAGTCTGGCCTGTAGGCAAGTTGGTGGCACATTTTCTTGACTGCTGATTAATCTTGGTGCCACCCTCAGGCCATAGGTCCTGCAAGGAGCCAACTAAGCAAGGCATGAGGAAAAGTTAGTAAGCAGCACGCCTCCATGGCCCCTGCTTCAGCACCCAGCTAAATTTCTGTATTTAGGATAGAAAAATATTGCACATGCAAATCAATATTAAATATTTTAAAGTAACTACATAGACAATAAAAAGTCTGTCATAAAATCATGATGGGCTGTTATGTGGAAGGGTAAAAAAAAAATAAACTTTTCTCCCCAATTTGCTTTAGGTCATGATGTTTTCTCACAGCAAGAGAAACCTAACTTACAAGGTTTTCAGACACATTTCTTCATTGATTACATTCCTGAATGTTTATCCTTCCTCTCTATGCCTCCTTTCTCCACTATTCATTTTTCTCCCCATATTCTCCTCTTCATCTTGTTTCTATTCTTCAATCATCCCCACTCCTTCAGTCTCTCTTTTCTTCTAGCCATATGGTCACATGTTTTCTGACCATTCTGCATGTATATTTAACAGTGAGAAGCTAGAGTCTGGATGCAAGACTGAATATATGTTACTGGTCTTTCAAAGCCTGGGCTACTACTTAACCTAGTTTCTTTTCCTGTTGCTATAAAGGACATCTGACAGAATCCTTGTAAAGAAGGAAGGATGAATTTGGCTCATAGTCTAAGATGCATTCCATTTTGTAGTGGGAAAGTCAAGGAATTAAGAGCTTAAAGTCATTTCCTGTTCATATATACCCCAAACTATACATATCCCAAACCAAAAAGTAGACAGAAATAAATTTATGCTGCTTCTTAGCTCTCCTTCTCTACTTACAGAATCAAGTTCCCAGCCAGAAAATGAAATCAGTTATCATATGTGCCTACATGAAGAGATATAATCAATATAATCCCCCTGAAGAACATCCGTAAGTCCATCTTCCATTTCATTTTAAATTCTGTTGTACTGAAAACAACATTAACCTGGGCAGTTTATTTAAGAGAATGCTTTCCAGTTACATACATTTCTTGAAAATTACTTATTTTTAAACAGCTGAATAAAATTCCATTTTATGTGTGTAGCATAGTTTGTTTCCCTTTAATCTGTTGATGTACCACTGACTTATTCAATTCATTTCCTATAATTAAAATGATAGCACAGATATGTAAGCATTTATAAGTTATGTTAAATGAAACGCAATACAATTTTGAGCCACTCAAAGCCAATGAAAGCCTCTTACTTCAGTTTTAAGCTGTTTGTATAGATTGCAATCATTCAGGATATTTTACATAATTCATAAGTATTAGGTATAATTGATGTCAAAAATTTTTGTCCCTATTGAGATGATTATACACATGGAAATTATAAAAATTAATGTTATATTTTTTGCAGTTAAACAAGCCTCCTTTGAAAGAATGCCACCTGATAATAACTTTTCCCATTATTCTAAATTCAGCTTTCTAATATATAAATATTTAATTTATAATACAGTGAACTCAAATCATTTCATTTTCCAGTATTTTCTCAGATTTGGTACAATTAAATTCCAGCATGAAAAAATAACTTGGAAGCTGTCTATGTTTTGAAAAAAAATTTAATTAAGTTAAAATTTTTAGCCAAGAGGTGGTGGCACACACCTTTAATCCTACCTCTTGGGAGTCAGAGGCAGGCAGATCTCTGTGAATTCAAGACCATCCTGGTCTACAAGACTTAGTTCCACAACAGCTAGAGCTGTTGTACAGAGAAACACTGTGTTGAAAAACCAAAAAATAAATTATAGTTTATAGAACTCATCAATTATGTAAATCATGGCAAGTTGCTTAAATTTCAAATTCATTCTCTTGCTATAACTGTAGCTTGATGTTCTATGTATCTCAGAATTCAGATTAGATATTGTATATATTTTTCACAATTTGACCCTATATTTAAATTATGCATTTTTATGTTAGCCATAGAATTCCTTTGTAATTTCATTCATTATTATTATATTGGCAGACATGTCTTCTTTCTTTCTGTCCTGACTTGCTTACATTTAAGACTCCTTTCTTCTTCCAAAGGTAGTTGTTACTGCCTCTAGCTATTTAAAGAGCAATTTTGCTGGAATCAACTCCACCTTTTTCCTATTATGTATTTCATCACACTGTGATCTAACTGTTGTTTCTCCTCTCTGCTGCTTTGTCTTTCCTTTTCCATCTTTATCAGTGCCATAGCACAATCACACTACAGGTCAGATTATCTTTGGCGATTTTTCATTCTTTAACACAATGAAGCTTATGCTAATAAATTGACTTATGATGGATCCCAAGGTAGCTCCTGGTTTGATCATAACTGAAAGGACAATAATAGGAGTAGAAGATTGGAACATTGTGTTATTTGGATATCAATCTAGTCCCCAAGATTTATGGAAGAAATGGACATTAAATTCAATCAACTGCCCAATAATTAACTCTGCAACAATTGCATCATTATGTCCCCTTAAAAATGCTATGAATATAAAAGCTACATGGAGCTGCCTCTGGACATTTTCAGATACCATTCCCCCTCCCTCCTTCTTTGTGTGAGTGTGTGTGTGTGTGTGTGTGTGTGTGTGTGTATCTCTATGTGTGTATCTTCACTGATTTTTTCACAATCATATTTATATATAAAATTATGATATTAAGTATAATTTATGAATATACTCACATGAAAGTTTTAGGTAGGAATTTATTGCCTCTATATACTCATCATAACATCTAGCACTATGCTATATTGCATAGCATATTCCAATACTAAATTTGAAGACATAAGACAAAAATAGCCTAGATATAGTAGAGAGGATCTTGGACCTTCCCCAAAGCAATGTGCCTTACCCTCTCTGAGGAGTGGATGAGGAGTAGGGGTGAAGTTGGAATGAATGGAAGGAGAAAAGGGAGTGGAAACTGGGATTGGTATATAAAATAGCAAACTTTAGAAAGGATGAAAGAAGGGTCAGTCAACAAATTATAGTTAAGTGGGAAGAAAATAAAAGCAAAGTTGAAATTTAACCCATACAGGAATAAACTTCAGTCTGTAACAGCAATGGCAGTTCCCAAGAAAATAGGCTATAGTAAAAATATATTTGGAGAAGAGCTGGAAATCAGAATTTTATTAAAATCTCTAAAATAATTCTTCTTCATACTAAAATTTTGGAACAGATGTCCTAATACAAGACACAATCATGTAACTTATATTATGAAAACCTACTACCTAAAATTAAGCACCATATTGGAATTGACATATTTCATCCTTTTCCCCATTTGATAATATTTTCTTATGTTGGTAGAGACTATGTTCTGGGATGTATAAAGGATGAGCACTGATGCCTTAAACTTTTCTCACAAACAAATTTAAAATATTTTCTACTTAATAATTTGCTAAAATAATGATTTTTATTAAAAGTTCTGTATAATATGTATAAAATTATCTTAATTGCAGATTATTATGATGTTGGAGAATGAATGCCAAGGAAATATGGTTTAATTCATAGATTGATTAACTTGAAAATAAAAATGAAATACATCATATAATTATCCAGCAAACTCCTACGTTTTCCATCAAAATTGAAACTACAAATTTATACTTCATGCAACTCAGTTCAGATCTTATGGAAATCAGTCACAAGAAGGAATAATTTACTCATATATATGGAAATAAAGTGCACAATCTGCCTCATCCAATGAATTCTTGTGGGATGACACAAAAAGCTATATATGACAAGCAAGGCATACTGGCTGTAGTTCTAGAAACTGAGAAATCTAAAATGTAGATGTTTCCAAATCTATATACAAGGAGAATCTATTCATATCCCTCATAATAGCAGAACACTTTTTATTACTTATTATTTTGTTTTGGTTTGGTTTGGACATTTTGGTTAGGACATTAAGCATACTTAAAATATCTCTACTCTCATTATTAAACCACTGTTAGCAGAACCCCCTCCAAAAACCATCTGTGCCAGTTACTTTGGTCAACTTGAAACAAAAAACAAAAAGATATATGGAAAAGAAACTATTTGAGGATTGCATTCCTCAGAGTAGAATATGGGCATATCTATTGATTATTTTCTTGATCAATGATTCATGTTAGATGTCCTAGCCCTCCATAAGCTATGCCACTGCTGAGGAGCTCCTGGTTTTTAAAAAAGTAAGGGCCCACAGAGGTGAACTTTCTGGTCCACCTTGACTGGAGGTCAGAGAGTTTGAGCTTAGTTTTTCTCTTTTAAAGTTGTGGACCACAGATGTGATTCCAGACAAGGTATTCTGACCTAGAGTGTGGCTAATTAGTATTTTGGGGTATAGAGGTGGATCCACCCAACTTTGGCCAAAGAGCAGAGAATTCAAGTGTATTCCTTATATCATGTTAATGAAGTCTGTTGCCTCTCCTCTCCCCATTTGTACTGAAAAATATAAAAATGAGGGTAATAAAGACAGAAGGATTCAGGATTCATTAGTTACTGAATTTGCCCCTGATACTACTCTGTGTTTCTGCCTCTCAATCCTTTCATATCTCTGTTACTTTTGCTTAATTATTCTAATCCTCATGCTCTTACCCTGGAACACATGAATTTCATCGAGACTGGCATTCAACAGTACAAGCAAGCAAACTGAGCAAGCCAGGGAAAAGAAGCCTGTAAGGAGCATTTCTCTATGGCCTCTGCTTCACTTTGGCTTTTAGGTTTCTATCTTGACTTTCTATCTTTATCTTTTTAAAAATGTAGTATAGTCTTAAGCTTAAGTAAATCATTTTCTCCCCATAAGCAGAAAGCAAATAGGAATACAGGGCATTGCAGCGGTGGGCAATATGCGGTTTTAAATCCTTGGGCCAGGCTATGGGTGTCAAATTGAGAGATTTTGAGCTATGGGTTGGATTATCCATTGAGTATGCAGAGTTTCATGAGCTGTTGTGGGAATTTGGGAAATCATGTTGAGGGGAAGGTAGATGATGGATTTCTGGCTTGTGAATTTTTAAAGGGAAATTTCAGAGCCTTTCAAAGACACTGTTGAAGTAATTCACATAACATTTTGAATTCAACATTATCCTAGTCTGTCCTGGCCTGTCCTGCAGCAGTCATTCAAATTCAAAGAAACACACAGAGGCTTATATTAATTATAAACTGTTTGGCCTGTTAGCTCATGTTTATTATTGACTAGCTCTTACAACTTAAATGAATCCATAAATTTTTGTCTATGCTTAGCCATGTGGCTTGGTACCTTTACTCAATGCAGCATTTTTATCTTGTTTCCTCTGTGTTTGGGTGGTGAATGCATCTCATGCCTTTCCTTTCCCCAGAATTCTCTTGGTCTGCTTGCCTCACCTATTTTTCATGTCTGACTACTGGCAAATCAGTGACTTATTAAACCAGTATGATTGACAAATCTTTACAATATACAAGAGCATTGGCCATTAGTCAGGCAAGAAGAATTTTGCCCAGATTCTCTCATTGGAAGTTCCCACATCCAAATCTTTGGATATGATTATATAACCAGTAGTAACCTCAGAAATTAGGAAATCAAAGTGGGACTATCATTGGGGGAGATGGCACAAGAGACTGGAGAATAGCAAGGTACAAGTGATCAGGGAAATGGGAAAGAGGAGAGCTTTAATTAGGGTGAAAATAAACACGAAAGGAGCAATAGGAAGTATAAAATAATAGTAAAGACATTTGAAAAGTCATAAAGAATCATATTATTATCTTTCTACCTAAAATCACCTAAAATACATGTAAATCTCTTATACATATACATTAGAGATTGAATTAGATTTTCCTATTTGGGTTGACACTGCTCCCTCCAAGAGTCATAGGCTATATAATAAAAATTCCAATACCAGGCAAAAAGAACCTTAATTTGAACTGTGAGTCAAGGCTGTCCAACAGATACCCAAAGCATTATAAACTATTATTCTTGTTTGCCCTCCAGAGGAAGAAGGTAAATACCCATTCATTAAGACAGCAGAAAATTCCAACACAGGACCCAGAGGACATGCATTGAGTCAGACACAATTCCACAACAATGGCACTTAGTAAAAAAAAAAAAAAAAACCATAAAAAACTTCCTAAGTTCTCTGTTTCTTACGCCCAGCAATTGCGTGGTTATGCATCTCCGCATCACATGCTCCATTCTATGTACCCCAAAACACAAGGAAATCCAGGAAAAGGAGGCTTAAGGAATATGAGAATCAGAGGGCAGGAAACAGTGTTGTGCATTGCTCTCTTCTGGATAGTGTATGACCATATCCAGAACTCACAGCAGTCGTGGCTATTTATACAAGACCTGTATAAAATCAAGAGTGTCAAAATCCTGGCATAGATTTGGATGGAGTCGCCAGGCTCTGTCTTTAGCAAGGAGTTACTGGCAGCTGCTAGCTATTCAAAGAAAGATAAACTAGAATGATGCCTCCTTGCATCTTTCATTAGAAAAAGTATTTACTGAATGTTCTCTAATACTTTTAAGAAAAATACAAGAAATTTATCTGCAATTTGGTCAGTTTTTTTATTGTCAATTTGACACAGACTACAGTAACCATGGATAAGGGTACCTCTCCTTTCTGTCTCTCTCATTTGGAAGCCGTCTCTAGTATATTTTTTATGTTCATAGGCAGCCTCAATCTTTGATCATATGGACAACGCTAATTAGACTTAGTAGATTATTTTTGAAAAATATGAAGGATATATGTTATAGATATATGGGGGAGAGTAAGTAATTATATATATGATCATATCCCATTGTATGTGTGTATCAAATTTTCTCTATTTTTGCTCTTTTTAATTTTTAAAACATTCTTTTCTCATTTTACATGCCAATCTCAGTTCTCATTCACTTCCCTCCTTCTGCTCCTCCTACCTTCCACACACCCCACCCCATTCACCATTCAGAGAGGGTAAAGTTTCCCATGGGCAATAAACAAAATCTCGCACATCACTTTGAGGCAGGACCAAGGCCTTCTCCCCTGTATCTAGGCTGAGCAAAGTATCCCTCCCTAGAGAATGAGTAGAGGCTAAAAACATTGTAGGCTGCTGTTTTGTCTTATTGTGTTCTTTGCCTTATACCAGCTTCTGGAGGTCCCGTTTATTAATTGATGATCTCAGTCTCTGTGCTACTGATGTTATGTTTAGGAAATGGTCTCCTTTGCCCATGCATTCAAGGCTTCTTCCCACTTACTCTTCTATCAGGGTCTGTGCAGCTGAATGTATGTTGAGGTCTTTGATCCATTTGGACTTGAGTTTTGTGTATGGCAATAGATACAGATCTATTTTCATTCTTCTACATGTTGATATCCAGTTATTCCAGCACCATTTGTTCAAAATGCTTTCTTTTTATCCATTTTATGTTTTTTGTTTCTTTGTCAAAAATCAGGTGTTCGTAGGTGTGTGGATTAATATCCAGGTCTTCTATCTGGATCTAATGGTCCTTCTGTCTGCTTTTATGCCAATGCCAGTGCCAGGCTGTTTTCATTATTGTAGCTCTGTAGTAGAGTTTGAAATCAGGGACTGTGATGCCTCCAGAAGTTGATTTATCGTACAGGATTATTTTGGCTATCATGAAATTTTTTGGGCTTTTGTTTTTTTTTTTGCCTTTTAATGTTCCATAGGTATGTTCTGCATTTTTGTTGTGTTCTAGGAAGTCTTTAATTTCTTTCTTTATTTCTTTCTCAACCCAGGGATGATTCAGTTGAACATTGTTCAATTTCCTTGAGTTTGTAGGTTTTCTGAAACTACTGTTGTTGTTGAATTCTAACTTTAAGCCATGGTGATCTGATAAGATACAGGGGTTACTTCAATTTTTTAAATATTGTTGAGGTTTTCTTTGTTATGAGTATGTGGCCAATTTTAGAGAAGGTTCCTTGAGGTGCTGAAGAAGGTATATACGTTTGTGTTTGGATAAAATGTTCTATATAAGCCTGTTAAGTCCATTTGAGTCATGGCATCTGTTAGTTCTCTTATTTCTCAATTAGATTTCTGTCTCACATACCTGTCCATTGGTGAAGGTGGGGTTTTGAAGTCTCCCACTGTGTGTGGTATGATGTTCGAGTTAATCTGTAGTGACTTTTTTATTTTATAAATGTGGGTGTTCTTGTATTTGGAGCATAAATGTTCAGAATTGAGACTTCATCTTGATGGACTTTTCCTGTGATGAGTATGAAGTTTTCTCTCCATCTCTTTTGATTGATTTTAGTTTAAAATCAATTTTTCAGATATTAGGACAGCGACCCCTGCTTATTTTCTATGTCCATTTGATTGGAAAATATTTTTTAAAACCTCTTTACTCTGTAGTGATGTCTGTCATTGCGGTTGAGGTTTATTTTTTCTATGCAATAAAATTATGGATACTGTTTCTGTACCCATTCTTCTAGCCTGTGTCCTTTTATAGGTGAATTGAGTCCATCAATGCTAAGAGATATTAATGATTTGTGATTGTTAGTTCCTGTTATTTTTCAGTTGTAGTGTTTGTGGGTTTCCATTCCTTGGAGTTTGCTGGGATGAGGTTATCTTTTGCCTATGTTTTTGTGGATGCAGCTAACTTTCTTGAGTTTTTTTTTTCTTTTAGTACTTTCTTCTGCAAGGCTGGCTTTGTGGATAGGTATTGTTTAAATCTGGTTTTGTCATGGAATATCTTTTTTCTGTCTATGATGATTGAATGCATTGATGGTTATAGTAATCCAGGCTGGCATTCTTGGTATATCAGTTTCTGCATCACATCTGTCTAGGACCTTCTGGTTTTCAGAGTTTCTCTTAAGAAGCTGGGTATATTTTTGATACATCTGCCTTTATATTTCACTTGGCCTTTTCATTGCAGCTATTAATATTC
The DNA here is from genome assembly GCA_001685075.1 of Bramus lutescens. Lineage (NCBI taxonomy): Eukaryota > Metazoa > Chordata > Mammalia > Rodentia > Cricetidae > Bramus > Bramus lutescens. The sequence continues at coordinate 71,188 of LOEQ01006087.1, forward strand.
TCTCTTTATTCTGTATGTTTAGTGTTTTGATTTTTTATCACACTAGGACGTTTTTATTTTTTGGCCCAGCCTACTTGGTGTTCAGCAAGTTTTTTGTACCTTCGTAGGAATGTCCTTCTTTAGTTTCTTCTTTGATTTTATTGAACATAATTTCACTATCTTTGAGCTGGAGTTCCCACTCTTCCATCCCTTTATTCTTAAGCTTGATCTTTTCATGGTGTTCCAGATTCCTGGATGTGTTGTGTTAGGAATTTGTTGGATTTAGCATTTTCTTTGACCCATTAATCTATTTCTTCTATCGTATTTTCAACTACTAAGGTTCTTTCTTCCATCTTTTGTATTCTGTCGGTTATGCTTGCATCTGTAGTTCCTGTTTATTTACTTAGATTTTTCATTTCCAGATTTCCTTTTGTTTGTTTTTTCACTAATGCATCTATTTTAGTTTTTAAGTCCTGAACAGTTTGCAGTGTGTCTTTCAACCTGATTGTTTTTTCTTAGTTTTCTTGGCTTTCTTTAAGGAATATATTGATTTCTTCCAATTTTTTGTTTTTCTTTTCCTCCATTTCTTTAAGGAATTTTCGTTTCTTTTTTAAGGGCCTCTATCATCTTCATAACGTTATTTTTAACTTTTATCATTTCCTTATATTTTGTCTGCAATGGACTGTTCAGGTCTTGCTGATGTAGGACCACCAATTTCTAAAGGTGTCGTATTGTTCTTTGTGTTGTTGAATTCTTACTCTGCCATCTACTTATCTCTTCCTCCAATTAGTGCAGGTATTTCCTGTAGTTCAGGTGGTCACTCTTCATCCAGCTGCATTTGGGCCCTGTTTCTCCAGGTGCAGTTGGGGCCTGTGGCTTTGATTTTTAATGGTGCTGTACTTCCACCAACTGTTTTGGTTGGTGTGGCTGGTGGTCACTGTTGCTCCAGGTGCTGAGTTTGTGGATGGGTGGTGGGAGAAGCTGCTGCTGCCTGGTTTCTTGATTTTTCTCTGGGTAGTGGAGAAATGGGAACTAGGGTCTAGAGAGCAGGGCTTTCCAGACAGGATCTGAGACACTCACATGTCTGTCCAGGTACATTCGGGGCCTGTGGAGCCTGTGGTCACTGGTACAGATGTGGGGGATGGTTCTGTATCAAATTTTCAAGGACAAGCTACCTAAAAATAAATGACATAAATGATAAAACATAAAAATAATCTTAGGGATCTGTTAACTTTTAAAATATAGATGATCCCAGCTAAGACCCTAAGCAATAGTGGAAAGGGGGCCCCAACTGGGCTTGTCCTGTAGTCAGATTGATGGCAATCTTAAATGTCACCATAGAACCTTTATTTAGCAACTGATGGAAACAGAGGCAATGACCTGCAGTGAAGAACTTGACTGAGCTCCCAAAGTCCAGTTGAAGATTTTGAGCAGTGAGAATATGAGAAAAGTGGTCAAGACCATGAAGGGGACACCCACTGAAACAGTTTACCCGAATTAATGGGAGTTCATCAATTGCAGCCAGACAGGGAAGGATCCAGCAAGACCAAAATAGTCCCTCTGAATGTAGGTGACAGTTGTCTGGCTGGGGCAGAATTACAGGGTCACTGGCAGTGGCACCAGGGTTTACTCCTACTACTTGGACTGGCTTTTTGGAACCCATTCTCTTTGAATGGATACCTTACTAAGCCTAGATATAGTAGGGAGGGCCTTGGACCGTCCTCAAAACAATGTGCCTTACCGTTTTGGGGAGTGGTTCAGGGGTGGGTCAGGGGAGAAGGTGGAGGGAATGGGAGTAAAGGAGGGAGTGGGAATGGAATTGATATGTAAAATGAAAAAGATTGCTTTTTAAAAAAATGAAAATAAAACAAAAGAATATTTCTAAATTACATATTTGGAGATGACTTCATTTATCTTTAAATAAGTGTTTTTCATAGACATTATGCAAACACATGAAAGTAACACAAATGATCATGAACACTAAGAAAATGTAACTCAAGTCTAGGTCTGAGTAATATATTTCTCTATTACTTTTTCAAACTTTTTGCCTGAATTTTTCTTTGTATTGACAGTTCTCAAATTATTGTTATAGAGACATATAAATTATAAATTGTTATATTTTATCACCACATTGTAGAATAATTACATTAAATGAATTAACATATATATCACTTAAAAGTGCTATTTTGATGCTAAAACATATATCGACTTTTCTAATAATTTGCAAATGTAAAATATTATTTGCTGTATTTAGAATGTATAATATATAACAAGGTGAGGAAATTTAATTCCTGTTGTCTAATTAAGGTTTAGTGCCTTTTGACCATAAAGGCACAAGTATAGGTCTTTGTTGCTGGTACAGTTCTCTTGACAAGAGTCTGAAGCAAATATATTAACTGGCTGGATGAGATACTAGAAACCAAAATTATACAAATTCATCTAGCTCTATACTTTTCATGGAGTTTCTCAAGTTACTCTAATCAGTCTGTTTGGTTCTCAATATTAATTTTCCCTTCTATTATCAATCCAATATCGTTCATTTTTGACAGTTTGGAATTTGATGAAATCCTCTCTTGCATAACTGGCGAGGATGAGCTCCTCAGAAAGTAGACTTGGATTCACTGGGCTGAAGTTGAGTATTTTAGGATTTGTTCATCACTTTGGTTAGAATGTTATTAACAGATGATACTATCATTCTGTTTTTTATTGTGCAGTATTATTTGGCTATATGAGGTCTTGTGTGCTTTAATATTAATTGCATGATTACCAATTTTTAATTTAAAAGGCCTTGAAAATAGTGTGTTTTATATCTTATAAGTGGACTTCTTTGGTGGAATGGCCATCTTCATTTCATGAACCCTGCCAGGTCATGTGCATGTGAGTTTTCTCTGTCTTCTTCCATCTTTTTCAATATATTTATCCATTGTTTAAGAAGAGTTAATTATATGGTATTTCATTTTCTTGGTTGTTTTTGTTTTGAGTTTTGTATTCATTTGCTTTCATTTTAGTTTTGAGGTTACTGAGAATGGAATTTATGTCCCAACTTCTTTTTCAATCTGCTTGTCTTTGGTATACAAGAAGGACATTATAACTTTTATCATGTTAATTTTATAATGAGTCATTTGCTGAAAATGCTTATCTATGACAGGTTACTGGCAAAGTTTTAAGGGGTCTCTCAAATTAAAAAAGTGTCATCTGTAAATAGGGATATGGCTTCTCTCTTTCCTATTTGTATCTTTTTATATCCTTTCCTTGTTATTTTTTCCCCAGAAGGGCTTCAAGCATGAGCTTGAAATTAATAACCCTTGTTTTGTTCCAATTATTAGTGGGAATTCAGGTTTCCTCCTTTAAACAGATCTGTCATATATCTATATCTATATGTGTGTATTTGTCTATAGATCTGTCATATATATGTATGTATGTATGTATATATTCTTTATTGTGCTGAGATGCTTTCCTTTATACCAAGCCTGATCATGATTTTTTCAATTATTAAGGGATGTTGAATTTTAAATAAAGGTCTTTTCTGTATCTGTTAAGATGATCATGTAATTTCTATTCATGAGTTCAAATTTATGTGGTGAATTATATTTATTGATTTATATATTTTGGAGAATTCTTGACTCCTAAAATGAAACTGACTTGATTACAATGTATGATATTTTGCATGTGACCCTGAATTCAATTTGAAAGTTCTTTAATAATAGTCTTTGCATGTGTGATCATTGTCAGAAAGATGGCCTATGAAATACTCTTCTTCCCATTCCTATCTATCTATCTATCTATCTATCTATCTATCTATCTATCTATCTATC
>LOEQ01006087.1:81644-94630 GCA_001685075.1 Bramus lutescens
GGCTGGTATGACAAACACATTCTGTGAATGGTTGTTTTGATTTCTTTACCAAGAGCCAAGGAGGGAGGTGGGGGGGGATATATACACAGATTCTGAAAGCCCTTGAATTTCCAAGTCTTGACTATGCTAATTTTGCTTTAGAATTAGTGCTCTATTTTCAAAAGAAAAAAGTTTGCTTTTTTCAATATTATCATTACTCATGCTCTTCATGTCAATATCCATTATAAATAGACACCCTTACTCACAGTAGTGTAATATCAGATAGAAGTCTCCAAAGGCAACAGCAAAAAGATGTGCTATCCTGTGCATGGGGAGTATACAAATCTTGTGTGCACATGTGTGTGCACCTATGTCTGTATACATATATAATTGAGCTTTGTATCTATTGATTATCCGCTGGAAAATTTACAGATAAAAATATTCAAAACAGGAATGTATATAGTTTTCCTTGTCTCTCAACAACAAATATAGCAAATATTTTTCCAAGCATTTATATTGTAGCAGACATTAAACGATATGCATGGACTAGGTGCGTCAACCATACCATTTTAAATCACAGGAGAGTTAATATTTGCAGACTGTGGTAACCACAAAATTTCCCATGATTTCCTAAGAATATAATTCTTCATGTCATCATATCATGTGGAGAGAGCGAGGGAGAGAAAGAAGAGAGGGAGGCGGGGTTGGCTAAAGTGATTTTGAGCTTTCAGGAATTCTACCACTGCAAATGACGTGGCAGGAGTCTAGGGAGCTGAGGGGAGCTGACAGGGTAACTTCCATTCTGAGTGCTGCCTGGCTTTACAGCCAGAAAGGGCTGATGCTGCAGTCTGAGTCAGAAGGCAAATAAAAGTCTGTGACTCAGGTTGAGGGTAGTGAGGCAAATGAATTTATTTTGCAGTCCGAGGTTCAGGTTTTTGTTTATTTTTTCCATTTAGACTCTAACTTTTATGAAAGAGACTCATTTATATCAGAAAGAGGATTTGATTCATCAGTATCCAATTAAGATTAATCTTGCTTGTAAACACTCTCATAAAAACACCCATGGTAATTGGGGACACCCATATTAAAACAACACCCATATGAAGCTCCACTTTAGATACCTCCTCAGAACCTGTGGTTGCAGCACTGCATTCAGGGTTTCGGAACCATCTGAGGTCACAATCTGTGACTCAAGAAGACTGAGCCTTATGATCAGATGTGGTATGTTCCTTTGAAAGTTCAAGTCAGAATGACCAAAATAGACTAACTTTTAAATATTGGCATGTATCCTGAGCAACTTTATCTATCAAATACTCTTGATAAAACAGAAAGCGGCACACCATTTAAAAAAATCCAGGCCATTCATTAAATATTAAAATAGAGCAACAATGGCTGGTGTGAGAACATATTCCTTGGTGCACAACTAAGAGGACTTGAATTCAACAATTAGTACCCACGTGCCAAAGCCAGGCATACTGATGCACACTTAGGAGCTTAGGAGTCTATTTCTGGGGAGCAAAGAGAAATGGATCAATGGTTCTTATTGGCCAGTTAAACTAAGCAGTGAGATCCATATCTCCTCCGAAAAAAAAGAAACCTGTCTGATTGACAAACTAACTTTGCCTTCTATTCCCTGCATGCATATAGCACGCGCACACACGCACACACACACACACACACACACACACACAGACACCACCAGTGCTGTTACCAACAACAACAACAGCTCCAAACTCAATTGTTAAGAAGAATGAAAGAAAACACACAAAACGAACTCGTGTAGGACAGTGGTTGCAGCTTACTCACTTGAGCCTAAACTGGATGACAGAAGAATGGCTGAATATTCTGGAATACTGTCAAACACTAATTTCCCAGAAACATGTGCCATGCCAGGTGGGACTGTCTGCGATTTGTGATATAATATGGTGACCCAGGTGGGACTCTAAAGAAGTTTATTTTTTATTTTTTTGGACAAAAGAGATGTCCATACTCCAGGATCCTGGGCTCTACTGGTTCAAACCCCCTAGGGTTCAAGTGCAAGACTGTCTCTGTCCTTACTGTCAATTCACTAAGCATCAGGCTTTTGTTACTCTATATTCCTGGGAGAAGAGCAAAACTTTCTTCTGTACCGTCTCTTCCTTGGGAGTATGAACACACTTGTCTTTCTTTATTGGTTTGTTTTTCCATATATTGCTGACTGACAGATGGCTACATAGTGAGAAGTAAATAGAGCCAACTTTAAGTGTCTGTCTTCGCTCCCTGTGCAAGAGATTCTCACTTCTTCCTCTTACTGCTAAAGCTCCCTTTGAAGCAGAGGCGATCAGAGATCAAGTGTGGGGGAGGAGAGAAGAGCAGACAGAATTGGTTCAGAACAGTCAGAATGGAAAGGACCTAAACTGTACTTTGTCCTGTCCCCTTATGCTATCTTCTACCATCTACATTCTAACCTAACTAATGTGCAAAACAGAGAGACAACAATGAAAAACAAGCACGTGTAGTTTGATATTTTAAAGTGTGTTCTAAGTGTCTCCATTTCCATGTAATAAGATCAAGGTATTTTCTATATGAGCTGAAGGAGGTAATACCAGACATCTATGACAGGTTCTTTTGATTTTAAGAATGATTTTACTTCACGTTTCTATTGAATTCTAAAGGAGACCTAAAGTTTCTCCAGTCTGGCAGCTGCCAAAGAGAGCTAGCACTTTGACATGACTGGACCTGGAAGACTCACATGAAGTAGTTTCAGAAGCCCACAGTCAGCTCTAGAGGAAGCACATAAAACATTCAGAAAACCAGTGTGTAACTGTGAGAGGTTTAGGATGTCAAAGCTGGCGCCCTCATAGTAAGGCATCTCCAATAGTCACTAATGGTAGCAGCATATTTGGGCAGAAGGCTATAGTGACACCAGTTCACTGGGGCTTAATGCCTCTTTTTTTTTTTTAGCCTATTAACTCCTGACCTGCTTTGTTCCACACTTATTGTGTGATTTTGTGATTTTTTTATGTGATTGGTACTTGTTGTGGGAATTCTGTCTGATAGCCATTATTGGGGAGGTTTGGCCCAATATTCTTGATCTTCTCTGGGGATATGCGACCTGATAAGACAGGGCCAAGGGTGCATGTGCTCTCTTGGACAATGGATGAGCTGGCAGTAAGCCACAGGAGATTCCCCATCACCTTTTGGGAACCAGGCTGCAACAACAGCTCATAACCAAACAGGGAGAGTGGATTCTTGGATATCTCATTATGTATTGTAATAATTGTGTAAGGATTTTGATATTAGTAAATGGTAATACAATACCAAGATTTCTTTCTTTAGGAATTCTCTATATAATGGAGATTTTAATACAAGTTATGTGCTGTACTTTATAGTTGGTTTTCCTAATTCATGGATCCTGATTGATAGCCCTTTTTAAGTGAAACTTCATCCTAGCATTTACTGTCTTTGCCTCATAGATTGTAGACTCTAATATATATACTGTCAGATTATGAACTATGGAAAAGGTTTCTAAGGAGCATTTAAGGAGAATGTTTATCAAAATGAGACATTTTCTGATACGATCATTAAAAATCGGTTGATTCCTGACATGTCAGGCTCAATATTTAGCCTAGAGTTTTGATGGTGTGTCTGGCACAGTATGGTTAAGATTAACAAGAAAAAAATACAAAAACGAATTCATCAAGGTGGTTGCAAGGAAACATCAGTAAAACTGCTAGCCCCAAAGTCCTGGTTTTCTATTGTAGTCATAATGATGGAACACAGCATGAAGGTTACAGTCTCATCAATGAGTGTAACTAATTTTAAAGACTCCTCTTAACCTCTGGATTGCTAATACAAGAGAAAAATTATGAGGATTGCTTAGGATTGTCCATAGGAGGACTATAAAAGCATTATAATCTAGCATCTCTTTTTGTTTTGATCTGATAGATGTATATCAGTCATTCATTCTTATTACCCACAGAACTTAAATTTTCTGCATTCCATCTTGGATTAAACCTCAAGTGGAGTTTGGGTAAAATAAAGTGAAATGCCAATCACAGCATTATCTTTATATGGAAGAGAGGGCACATCTTCAGTTTGTTTCTCTCCATTTGCAGGGACGTAGTAACAGTTTATGAGTGCAAGATTTCAAGAAGTGGGTCACATTCAATTCTATACAGGGAGCATTCAAAGTTAGACATGGGTAAAAGCAGATAATTTTGTCAGATTACTCCTTGTCGATCATGTGGGCTGAATGTCATGCTCCTGTGACATCATAAAGTTTAAATATTTCAAAGCATGGTGTTTTGAGTATTTCTTCTCAGATATCACACTACAGTGAAATGATGATATCTCTCTTTTGCCAATCTCTGTCTGCTAGGCACAATTCAACGGATAATATAATACATCTAGACAAATTTTCATAGTTCATAAGGAGGACAGATGCTTCCAGTCCAGACTTTTTTTCATCAGGCTCAAGATTGTTTTTTTTTTTTCTGTCTAGCATGTGCCATGGCAAGCATTCCTTCTTTGTAACCCCTCTGATAGTCTGGAAAAATATTCCATTTAATAACATCAGTTTTACAGAACAGAAAACGTTGTTGTGTATCTATTATATTGATAAATAGTGAGGTGATGCGTAAGAACATCGATATACTGTCTTTGAAGATGTCAGGTTGTCCTTCCCACTTCCTATCCACATAAGTTTATCTCAAGGTTGTCTTCAAAACTTTCTGTCAGGGGTCAGGGTGTGCCAGACTTATGTGACAGATAAACAGGAAAGCAACAAAAGCCAAAACAATAAAGAATTTAAAGCTTTAAGAAGATCAATGAGTAAACTATTTACAATGGAAGCTACTATTATTTATCTTGATATAATTATATCTCTTATGATATGGCCAATGGAAAGCCCATGGATGGAGAGGACAGAGAAGCTTGTATAAAAGTTGGTAAATTAATAACTGCAGTATAGTAGTCTTTAACAGGGATTCCTAAATTAATTTCTGTTGGATTTTATGAATATCAATTTGTTGTTTTTTTTCTATTTATCTTCTTGCTATATCTGTTACTTGTACTTATTAAGAACCTAAATAGAGGTGTGGTAGGCCAATCTCTAGAATATTCAGGTCAATGAAATTTATTGCTGTTTTTTATTAGATTTTCATTGGAATGTCATAGTTTAAGCATATCTATATCTATATCTATATCTATATATATATATATATGCAGGTAATCATAGTTGTATATCATGCTACATAGCACATATTATGTTCTTTTTAAAAAAGATAGTAAAGTAATTTGGTAGTGTTGCTATGTCATTTTTGTATTGAGAAAGAAAATAATTAATGGATATTTAGATTGCTTTATTTCCTGGTGATTTTGAATTGAGCATGCATGAAAATGTATGAGAAAGTTTATTCACAGAATCTAGAAAATAGTAACACTTTATGTCCAGTTGATAAATGGCTAATAAAAATAACTTATATATAAAAATTAGGGTAATATTCATATGTAAAGAAATATTAAATCAATAGTGAAATTGATAGCAATGGAAATAATCATAATGAGTGAACTAACCCAGATTTAGAAACACAGACACTACAGATTTTCTTTCTTTTGTGGGCATCAGTATTTAGCATGAAGATATGGATGTTTAAATTGAAATACCCACAGAAGTCAGAAAACTAGTAAGGAACCATAAGGATTGGTTTTATGGGAAGGAGTGGAATATAGGTGGTGTGAGGGAAAGATGAGAAAAATGCAACAGGAAAGAACAAATGAGTTGGGTGATAGTAGAGCAGGACAGAAGAGGAGCTGTGGGGATACATAGCTGAATGAAGATCTTTGAAATAGCCATACAGAAGCCCATTTATGTAAATAAGTTTTAATTCATATGTTAAATGAATTTATCCTATAAAGGTAAAGACAATATTTATTCCAGGTATCATTAGCTATCGAATTAAAGGCCCAGTCCAAAGCATGAATTATCTCTTTTTGAGTTGTTGTTTGGCAGAGGAATTCCCCAAAATATCACAGTTTATTGTTATTAGTCTTGATTATCCTCCAGAACTTGAAAAGAAGATGCTGTTGCTGAAGATACCACCTAAATGAGTTGAGTCACAATGAAGAAATTAAGCTGGTACATATCTCTGAACTTTGTTGTGATTGACTAGCTATTAAGAACCAGTCTTGACAAAAATCAACTCTTACCAGGGTAGGGCAGGGAAATTTTAGAAATATAAGTAAATAATATGAAGACACAAGGAGATAATAAGAAATAAATCATAGAATGATGCTGGGAAGGTATTCCAGTGATTACTGAAATTGCCCACATTTATTTTTGTAGAGTTTTTATACCCAATGTAAATCAAGAAAGAAGGTAACAAAAGACTTTATTAATATGATACAAAGGATAAGTCTCACAGACAATAGCTTTATAACTCTGAGACCTCAAATCATTAACATTTTGATGTCCAGGTAAGGAAGCTGTTCTAGATCACATACCCTGAAGGTAGCCCCTTTCCAAGTAACCTCATAGTTACAGAGAAAGGAGTAGAAGTACATTTGCATATCCTGATCACCTGTTAAGATGGTATGGACCTACATTAATTGTTTTCATGTTAAAATAAACAAGCAATCACATCTTGAATTGGGACTTATAACTATGCATGTCCATCATTTGAGCAACCACCAAAAGTCTCTGACCATCAGATAATGTGGAAATAGGCCCACATTTCTCAGTCTCCAAACTACCTTTCATAGTCTTTGAAGGGACTGTAGACTAATAAAAGACTATGAAATGCTCAGGTTGGAAAAAGACATCTTTATTACATTCCATCCTCCAAAGATCAGGGATCATTGTGGAAGAGGGGGACAGCTTATAAGAATCATAGGCAATGCTTATCTATATGGAAAAAACATTCACTGAATATGGATTATTGTTTTTAATTAAGTCTCCATTGCTCTGTTTATCAATAAAAGCTCAGGAGTGAGATGTCGGGTGAATACCTATTAGATCAGAAGAAGCAACCAGCTGACCTTCATGTGTTTGGCCAAAGACCCAGCAAGAGATAATCTCTCCATCCATTCCAATTAAAAAAAAATAGAAAATTCAAGTCCCTCCTTTCTTCTTCCTGTGCGTGTCACTATTCATATTCCTGGCTTCTTCATACTCTCTATGACTAATTTCATTCCACCAGATCCTGCCTCTGCCCTTTGATCCAAGGCTGATTTTATTAAGACCGTTTCAGTTTTTCGCAGTGTGATCAAATACCCAGCATCATTTCCCCCATTTTTGTCTATATAAAAAGCAAAGGTTTTAACTCTAGTATAGTAAAACTATATGCAATAAAAATAATTGTTAGGTATTAATTACATCCCCACTGTCCACTCTACTGATGTTTGGCAAATTCAGAGAAAGTAATCTATTTTCTAATCTATCTTGGTGAATTCAAAGGTTTATGCATAAAGCACTTTTTATCATAACTTGTATTGTTTAATCTAATAATATTCTCTTAGACCTTAAAATATTTTCTTAGATAAAAATCTTAAGATTTTATGTCTCACATGCTTTATAAACTTTATATCTCTTTTGAAAGTTTCCTTTCTGAACTTGGTAACAAGGAAACTTATAAAACTATAACTATCTAGACATCAACACCATCAGAAACCAAAGGAAAAAAATTACCTGAGTAAACAGAAAGTGGAAAATAAAAATCTTCCAAAACTAGAAAAATAACAGAGACATTTGGCTGCTTGGGAAGTTGCCAAGTTTTTTCTGCAATGATGAGACACCCATATTTGGCCTACAGCCCTAGAATATCCAACAGTCTTTTCTGTGTAGCAGGAGTTTTGAAAGACTGTCCTACCTTTTCTTGGCAAATTTTGACAGCCAACTTTTATTTTATTCTGCTTACCCAATTTGCACAACATATTGTCAACAGTCAAGACAAGGGCAGTTTCTTGACCAGTGACTTGTTTTGGAACATTTAACTCTATATAGAAGTTTTTCAATGTGCATCATCTTCTCTGAAGTAGATTGGTGCTGCCAGTAGAAAGTTTGTCTCACTGTCATGACAAGTCTTATATTATTAAAGCATCTTAAATGCCATATTCTGCAGATCTCCAAAGACCACCTATCTAAAATATTTCTGCTTAACCTTAAAAAATACCTAAGATGACTACTAATTTGATTGTTATAGATGACAAAGAACTAATTTACATTTCTTAATTATTCTAAATAGCTTATAATAATAACTCTTAAGAACTATAACTTTACCTTATATTTTAAATGTGATGCATTAAAAATGTATATACAGTATGTTACAAATCTAAATTTTAGGAACCCTAAATTTTTACTAATATACAAAAATCCATACCAATGATAAACATTTAAAACTAGTAGATGCTTTTTCATGGATTCACTAATCTACCCTATTAGCATTTAGGACATAATTTATATATTACTCTTTTCTTTCTTTTCATTCCTGTCCCTATTTTTAAAAGACTAAATAAATAGAAGAGAAAGTAGGATAGAGGAAAGAAAAAGAAGAAAGAAAAAGAAAGAAGGAACAAAATCCTTTCATCTTACCATCTGTTTTTAGCTTCTCTTGACTGTGACCTATAACACTTTGCAGCTAAACCCACAAAACAATGACAAACAGTAGCAATTCTCCAAAAGAAAAAAAATCCACACCATGGCTTGGAAATGTGGTTGTCATGTTTTTAAAGTTCCTTCATGATGTATTTGGGCAAAGGAATCTTTGGGAGAGCCTGAGAAACTTGGGATGATTGTCAAGTCCTGGGATAGCTAGCTGTATCTCTTATTTTCTACTCTCTGTGGGATGGAAAAATTCATGAGATTAATTCAAGTCTTGGCTGGATAAGTCTGTGAGACTGGAGGATCTCAGCTAGCTGCTTAGAGGTTGTCAAAACTGATCTTTGGGTAGTGCTTGCCAGTGTAATGGTGATACCATCATCCAGGTGGATTTATTGTTGCAGAGCCCCATCATCTTTTTGTAAAGCTCAAAGGCTGCTGATGGTAATGGTAATGGGTCACTGAAGAAAACCTAAACATTTTAAATGACTTATCCAACATATCTACAAAAGATTAGAGGACCGCAGTCTGTTTAGGACATCTTGGATGCATAAGCTTAGGTCCTACATACTTGGATGGCCATGTTGTTTGATGAATGATTGCATTTCTTTAATCAGAAGGTCTCTCCTTTTCAATCTAATCCTTATCAATCTTTTTTTTTTGTTTTTAAGGGATGAAAAAATCTTTCTGTTGGAGTACTACACTTAAGGTTGCAGTCCACCATGTCCAGATAACTCTCTGAGCCCAGTATAAAATGGAGGAGTCCCTTTCCAGAAAGACTCCCTATCTACCTAGACGGTATTTCCAGGCTTGGAAGCTTAACTTTGTCTGGAAGCCCTTACTAATCCTAGATGCCTGTGCTACCTCCAGTGAGATCTTTGACACAGATACCTGCATTCTTCCTCTGATGCCCTTATGATAATTGGGTTTTATTCTCCCAGAGGTATGGTAGGACAGGCTAACAAATGCAAATTAGGTGATGCCGCAGCTACTGTTCCCATCCTCTAGATGTCTCCTTCCTGAGGACTACAGCTGAGCTATGACACTAAAACAGTCTCCTGGAAATCTATTTCTTTTATAGCCATCTGAACACTGTTCCCTGCTTTTGCTTGCTACTTCGTTACAGAACAATGCCAATGGTCCCTGAGGAGTAGGGAGATCCACAACTTTTCTAAATCTTTGCTAACAACATGGTATTTATTATGAAACTTCAAAGCTTTTGGGACATTTCTTATTTACAGCTAATTGATTACTTTGTTGTTTTGTACCACAGGGCCTCTTAGATCCATATGGGGTTTGAGAGCTGTTGGATACAATGGATGATTTTTTTTTTTGCTGATTACTTGTATCTGAGTAACTAACAAAGTTAATTGTAAATCATCTAGAATAAGCAGCAATTTCAATATATAAAAGAATTCTTTATAAATATTGAGAGTTAGTAACTATATTAAGAGCCTTTAGAAAAATCTAATAATGTCATGAGACTAGCATATAATTCTGATTTTGAACTGAATCATAAAGGTTTTGAGTCACTTTACTTTTTTTCTGAATATTCGCATCAGTATATAATGTAGGGGCTCTAGAAACTGCTGCTCCTTTCATTATATGAGCGAGAATCCAGTTAACTCTTTTTATAAACTGAAGTTTCTCAGTTTGGAAATGTTTGTTGCTAATCGCTCCCAAAAAATTACTGCAAGCTCTTTGCCAGTGTTCATTTTCTGCCCTTAATAAGACAATTTCAGCAATAAAAAAGGGTACCAACTTTTCTCCTGGATTTATTCCTGTTAATTGATAAATTTTCAACTTTTCATTTGGAAACAATTCAGAAATACATTCTACATAGGTCTTTAATTTTTAAAGCTGTTTATATGGTAAAATATCCATTCTACATATTTTCTTCTTGCTGAATAAGAATTCCTGTAAAAAGAGATAGCCAGGCAGTGGTGATTCATGCCTTGGATACCATCCCTCAGGAGGCAGAGGTGGGTAGACTTCTGTGAGTTCAAGGCTATTTTGGTCTACAAGAGTTAGTTCCAGGACAGGCTCCAAGTCCACAGAAAATCCATGTCTCAAAAAACTCAAAAAAAAAATCCTGTAAGAGAATGAGTAGAAGGTATAATGAATAGAATACAATCAAGTTCTGTATCCAGCCTATCCGTATGTACATTCTGCAATTTCTTTTCTATCAGAGCCAACTCTCCCTCAGCCTCAGCTGAGACTATTTAAATCCTTAAGTCCTTATCACCTTTTAAAATTTGAAGTAAATTATGGAGCTCTTGAGGGACTAATCCAATTGTGGGTTTAAACAAGTTAATATCTCCCAGCAATTTTTGGAATGCATTAAGATGTTGTAATTGATTTCTCCTGATTTTTTTGTGGTTGAATTTTTAATTCTATCTTATATTGTAAGTAATTAATAAAACTTCATCTTAATATTTATTTGGGAACAATGTGTAATCCCCATCAAAGAAAAATTCTCTTGGCCTCTTTGTTCCACATGACCCTGCCCTCCCGCCAAGTTTGCCCTTTTGTCCTGTGCTGAGGAGATCAATCCAGACTGGTGAGTGTGTGCAATCTCGGGGTGGATGGTCCTAGAAGGGAGCACAGAGCCCCTCCAGGGCCTGCTGCAGGGGCTTCTTTGTTCCACACGACCCTGCCTCCCCCAAGCCTGCCTTATTGTCTGCAAGATCTTTGGCCGAGGAACAGTTCCTGCTCCTGAACTGAGGAGATCCACGCAGAGAATCACTCACAGTATTGATTGGACCAAGACATCAAGACACTCCTGGCTGCATTTGAAGGAAGAGATGGGCATGCACCAATGCAAGAATTCCTCCAACAATCTGAAAAACAACATGACAACACCAGAATCCAGTGAACACACAACAGGAAGATCTGAACGCCGTAATCCAGAAGAAGTAGAAAAAATAGACTTTAAACATATCATTATGAAAGTTACAGAGCCCCTAAAACAGGATGTGAAAAACTCCCTTAAAGAAATAGATGAGAAGAATAACAAGAAGTTTGAAGAAATAAATAAATCCCTCAAAGATACCTTAAGAAACAAACAAACAAACAAAAAAACACAATCAAACAGGTAATGGAAAGACTTCAAGGCTTAAAAACTGAAATGGAGACAATGAAGAAAACACAAACAGAGGGATGGCTGGATATGGAAAATGAGGGTAAATGAACAGGAACTAAAGAGACAAGTATTACCAACAGAATACAAGAGGTAGAAGAATCTCAGATGCTGAAGTTATTATAGAGTAAATAAACTCATTGATCAAAGAAAACAGCAAATCCAACAAATTCTTAACACAAAACATCCAGGAAATCTGGGACACCATGAAAAGACCAAACCTAAGAATAATAGGGGTAGAAGAAGGAGAAGAATTACAGNGCCATATAATAATCAAAACACAAAACATACAGAATAAAGAAAGAATATTAAAAGCGATAAAGGAAAAAGGTCAAGTAATATATAAAGGTAAACCTATTAGAATTACATTACACCAGACTTCTCTATGGAAATCATGAAAGTCAGAAGGTCTTGGATAGAAGTTCTGCAGAAACTAAGAGACCACGGATGCAAGCCCAGACTACTATACCCAGCCAAGCTTTCTTTTTCCATCAATGGAGAAAACAAGGTATTCCAGGCTAAAAACAAATTTAAACAATATGTAGTCCCAAACCAAGCCTTACAGAAAGTAATAGAAGGAAAATCACAACTCAAGGAACCCAACAACATTCACAATAACTTAGACATCTAATAACCCTCCACAAGCACAACCCAAAGAAGGGAAACACACTAACTCTACCACCAAATAAAAAAAATAATAACTGGAGTTAACAACCACTGGCCATTAATATCACTTAATATCAATGGTCTCAACTCACCTATAAAAATGCACAGGTTAAGAGAATGGATGTGAAAGCAGGATCCAACATTCTGCTGCTTGCAAGAAACACACCTCAACCACAAAGACAGACATTTACACAGAATAAAGGGTTGGGAAAAGGTTTATCAATTAAAAAGACCTAAGAAAGAAGTGGGTGTGACTATTCTAATGTCAAACAAAATTGACTTCAAACTAAAATCAATCAGAAGAGATGGAGATGGACACTTTATACTCATAAAAGGAACAATTCATCAGGATGAAGTCTCAATCCTGAACATCTATGTCCCTGATATAAAAGCACCCACATATGTAATAGAAACATTATCAGAACTCAAAGCACACATTAAACCCCATACACTAATAGTAGGAGACAAAACAACTTTGAGATACCATCTTATACCTGTCAGAAAGGTTAAAATAAAAAACACCAATGATAGCCTATGCTGGAGAGGAAGTGGAGTAAAAGGAACACTTATCCATTGCTGGTGGGAATGCAAACTTGTGCAACCACTTTGGAAATCAGTGTGGTGGTT